>RJWM01027525.1:0-26241 GCA_004363535.1 Dasyprocta punctata
GTTGGGGGCTTTTAGCCAGATTTATGTTGCGAATCAAGAGAAAGAGCCCTGCAGGATGATTTAAAGCATTGTGAGTTTGGCCAGGAAAAGAGCTCCAGTAAAGCTGTGGACTATAAAGATAGAACTGAGACCTCTATTGTTGAGAAACAACAGGAGAATATAAAAGATGGCCTTAGGGCATCGCAAACAGCAGTGAGTCCCCAAGCTTTGCAGCCTCAAAACTGCAAAAGTGAAAAGGAGAAAGCCGTAGAGTGCCATGGTCCAGAATGGTGGTGGAGGCCATATGAAGTTCCAAAATGGTGGCCACGCCACATTTCAGAATGGTGGTTGCAATGAGAATTTGTTTCTCAGAATCAGGTTCAGAGTGTTCAGTGATCCAGGCACTCAACCCCTATGGCCAAGAGAGAGGAAGGTTTGGCTACAGCTCCAACTGACTGCAGACCTCAGTATCATTCATGTGGTGCTGGTTTTAGGTGCATACAGACTGCAAAAGTTCTGAGGTTGAAAAGACTTCCACCCCAATTTCAGAAGGCCTGGGAGGCCAGGCAGTGTGCCCCTATGAGGGCACTGTGTGAAGCTGTGAGTGTGAAGCCAAAGATGCAACAGAGACCCCAGAAGGTTGGAAAAGCCAGGAGCCTGGATTGTCTGAGGAAACCTGCAAGGATGGAGCAAAGTCAGCCCAAGAGAGAAACCATGGGTGTTACAACCACCAGAAGTGCCATAGGGGTGGAGCCATGCAAGCCCTTTGGAGCTCACAATTTGCCACAGACTGCTTCAGATGCTGGTTGGCAAGTACAGGACTTAATGTTTGCCCTGCTGAATTTTGGACTTGCTTTTGTCCCAATCCTTTCTATTCCCATGTTTCTAACTTATAGAATGAAAATGTTTATCTTGTACCATTGTATGTTGGAAGAGTTTAACTTTTCATTTGTACAGGGGCTCACAGTTAAGAGTTTGCCTTATATTTTGGAGGAGACCTGGGATTTGGAATTTTCAGCAAAGCTGAAACTGTTAGGATTTTGGCAACTGTTGGAGATGGACTAAATATCTTTTACATAAAGGATGTACATGAGTTATTTGGAGGGCTAGGAGTGGAACATTATGGTTTGTGTTTAAATTTTCTCCCAAAGCCTCATGTGGTCATGGGGGTGGGACTTTTGAAGGCATCTGAGTCTAGCATTTGTGGTTGGTTCTTTGCCTAGCACTGGGATTGGTGGTATGACTGTTATATCCGTCCAGGGGCAGTAGCGGGCATACAATATAAGGGAGGAAAGGAGGTGTGCCTTTCTCTTTTGCCCTTTCAGTCTTGTTGTTTGCAGTAGCCCAACACCACCTTGCCTTAGAGCCAACTGATTATGGACTGGAACATTTACAAACTGTGAGCTAAATAAACCTTTCCTTCCTTTATTTTGAGTGTTGGGTATTTTGTACCAGCAACAAGAGAAAAGTAATCAACACATATATAATATAAATTTTTCTTTTAGTTTCTCACACTAGGGAGATAAGATGATGTTTACACATGTGAGTCTATAATCTGGATTTTGAGTGACCCCAATGGCCATGTGCTGAGGGCCTTGTCCACAGTCTGTAACACTCTAGGAAGAGGGTGAAACTTTAGAGGGTTAGGCCAATGGGAGAAAGTTAGGTTATTAGAGACCTGCTCTTGAAGGGATATTGGGACTTCAGCTCTTCTTCTTTCTCCCTTTTTTTCCTGGATACCATGGCATGAACAGCTTCTTCCACTACACACTACAGCCATGATGTTCTTTCTCACCACAGGCCAAGGCAACAGGGTTAAGTGACCAGGACTGAAATCGCTGAAATCATGAGCCAAAATAAACTTTTTAAAAGATTATTATCTCAGGTATTTTATCACAGTAAATACAGTAACAAAAAATGACTTAACACAGTGGGCCTGCTGTATATGTGATGGTAGAATTTTACCATCACTATAGTTTGAGCACAATGTTCAACTTTTCCAAGTGACCTCACTTGAATAGGTCCATCCTTGAAAAACTGAGATCACTTTCAGCAGCCACAAAGATGAATAAATAGTCTGAATAGCACTAGTTCCTAACATTAGCTGTATATTATAGTTTTAGAAACTGAAAAAAATACTGATGCCCACTTCCTCTCCCACGTCCAGATTAAAGTGGCGATTGGTCAAGGTGGGGCCTGGACACCTGTATGCTGAAAACTTCCCAGATGAATGCAATGGCAACAACACAGAATCACTGCTTTAAAGTTATGCTGAGAAGAGCGTCCCCTCCTCCACTGGCCTGCAGCTGGTGCCTCTGTAGAGACTGCAGGTACAGGGATGTTTTACAGGTGACAGCTTCAGAATTACTAAGTGGCTGCAATGAAAGGCACTGCCAAGTAGAAAGATTAGGACAAGTATTATCCTGATTATTTTGTCAGAAAAGATTGCTAATACTTGATGTCTGTGGATTACCATCTCTGTTTTAAAACACACACATACCACCTATACTGTCCTCATAAGCACTCTGGGCAGCAGAAGGGAAAGTCATCATCATGTACATTTTTTATAAGCCAGGATAAGAAGCTCTATAAAGTTGAAGGGTAGGTCTATGATTACACAGTTTAATACTTAGGAGCCTTAGGATTAGAATCCAGATTTCTGATTGTTATTCCATTGTAAAATTGGCACTATAATAAATTGGACTCCCAAATACTTATTATAACCCCTCACTTGCTGTGTGACTACCTGTAGTAATCTCTCTGAGCTTCCATCTCCTCAGCAACACAATGAGGCTAACACTTGTACCTACCTCAAGGATTATGGTTAGCATGAAATAACAGAAAGCACCTCAAAGAGTATAAACCTAAGTACAAATATAAGCTGTTACTATGATTATTAACCAGAGAGAGAAAGAATCAGATTGAGAGAAGTCAGGATATTTATAATGCTGCTCTCCTGTCTTGGGATTGTAAATCAGCCCAAAGCATGATTAATGTTGTATTCTTTTAAATATAGCCTGTATTTGTTTTTGTCTTCGTCTATTCATTAATTTACCAGGGTTGCAGAATTGACCTCAGCAGACCGGGCTTCCCAAGGTCAAAGAAGTGTCTGAAGGTGAGATGCTAAGTCCACTTTGGACTCACCCGCTTCTCCTCTGCTGCATTCCTGAATTTCTTTTTTTTTTTTTTTAACTTATCATAGTATGTAGAGCAGCTGCTGGACAAGTCCTTAACTACCCTTGAAATCTGTAACATGCTTTATTTCTTCACTTTGGTTTTCTGGGACCATTTTGGAGAGTCTGGGTTAGTCATGTGCAGTACTGGATCAAAAATCACTGGAACAGCTCTTCTTTTGCTCCACATTGGCCTCACTGAAAGCAGACCGGGGTAGAGAGTAATGTCTGAAGGATTTCTAAGGTTTCTCTCACAGGAGATGAAAATCAGGAAACAGTTAAGGTATGAAAGAAATGAGTGCTTTCAATTTACTGTCAGTGAGTCAGCTGATGGCATTTAACTATAGATATAAAGACAGTCTTTATAAATACAGGCCATTTTATACTTACTTTTCATTTAATACTGTCAAGTTCCACTGTTTTTTTTCATGATTCTCTCCAGCTCAATGCTCTATGTGCAATAGATTTTCAATAAATGTTGTCAGGAACTTCTTCGCCTATGACATTCACTCATTTATTTATTATACAACAAACATTTGTAAAGTTTTTACTTTATGTCAGACCGAGTGCTAGGGCTAGGGATGTGAAACTGTGAAGACAGGTGGGAAAACAGAAATGAACCAATGGTTACAATCAATGTAAGTGCTGCTATGGTGGGGGCATAGGAGTTCTATGGGACACATGAAAGAGGACCAGGAATCAAGGAATGGCAATGCCTGAGATGACTCTTGCAGGACAGGGAGGAGCTGAAAAGGCAAAAGGTGCAGAAGAAAGAGTTGTGTTGGCACAGACATCTGAGAGCATGAGGAGACTAGAGTGCAGAAAGCACAGACAGCAAGCAAGGCAAATCATCGCAGACTCAGGACTGCATCTTATAGGTTGGGCCTCCCCACTTCCATCACTGGTTTATGAATTAAATGCAAATAAAGTGAAATAAAGAATACTGGAGTGCACTGCAATACACAGTAGAGATAGGTGTTTCACAGAACTTTTATGTCAGTTATAGATGCATGCATACACAATTCTATATTGAATATAAGGGATAATGGTAAAAAAAATTCACGTACTTTTTTTGCAGACTGTAACTGGCACTGAAGGGTTTTGCCCAGAAAAAGTGTATGTAACAATCAGATTTGTATTTTATCACATTTTTTCCGGCCACAACATGGAGGATGGATTGGAGGGGCTGGAATGCACATGGATCCAAGTGATGGGGCGGTGGTCTTGTACAATGAGGAGAAGCCATGTGCTTCAAATAGCAAGTCAATGAAATAGAAGGATCATAGATCCCTGATGATTACGGATCTGCCATATCACCCTTGCACCGCCTATCCAGAAGTTTAAACAAGAGAGAAATAAATCTCCACACTTGCCTAAGCCACTGTTATTTGCAATTGTGATAGCAGGCTAACCACTATCTTTTATTATGTCTGCGTGTGGGGAATAGTCTCTAAAGTGATCACTAATAATCCCTGTCTCCTAATATTTACATTTCTGGGTAATCCTTTCTCCTTCAATATGAATGGGACCTTTGACTGGCTTTTAACCAACAGAATCTGCAAAGGATGACGCTTACATAAATATCTTACTTAAGATTACGGTTTCAGTCTCATTGGTCAAGTCTTGCCCCTTGCTGTGTTTGTTAAAGCAAGTTGGCATATTATAAAACACTCTTTGAAGACACTCATACAACCAAGAACTGAAGGCAGCCTCTGACACAGAAAGAAGCAAGCTAAATCTCCATCAATTGGGGATGAGGTGAATTACACAAACTGAAAGAAAAAGAAGCTAATGAGTAACAAGAAAACATGTGAAAGTATAAAACTCACCAGAAAAAGTAAGTACACAAATTCAGAATACTGTAATACTGTAGTGGTTCTATGTAAATCACTTTTATCTTTGGCACAGAGATTGAAAGTCAAAGCCATTCAATGTTATAATGACTACAATAATTCATTAAGGGATACGCATATAAAAAGGTATAAATAAATCTGGTGTGATGGTGCACACTTGTAATCCCAGCAAATTCCAGCACTCTGAGAGGCCAAGGAAGAGGGATTGAAAGTCTGAGCCCAACCTGGCAATTCAGCAACTTACTGAGACCTTGTCTCAAAACAAAAAATAAAAAAAGGGATGGGGAGGTAGCTGTGTGTGAAGTCCCTGGGTTTAATCTCACTGTTGAAAAAAAAAGTGATATTAAAAATTCCAGGCCTTTAGGTGAGAAGGAAGTAAAGATATAGATGGTGATCAAAGTTAGGTTCTTGCCAGTTTAAAATAACCTGTTACAAGTGATTTTTTAGAAAACCTCATGGGGCTACTGTGTTTTCACTGCAGCCCGCTCTTTCCTGTAGTGCATATTTACCTTCGTACTTTTACTTGGTCCAAACTTGCTCTGCAGAGCCTGTTCCCCTTCCTACCTTTAATAAGTGTAAAACCTTATTACCATTTGCACTTGTCTTGACCAATTCTTTGTTCAGAACAGAAAGACCCTAAAGACCCTAAAAGATCACCTCTAGAAGGAGGTAAGGCCCTTTGGGGAACATTTTTTTCATTTCTCTCTCTCTCTCTCTCTCTCTTTCTCTCTCTCTCTCTCTCTCTCTCTCTCTCTCAAACCTATGGTCAAGAAGTTTTATTTTTATTTTTTCCTTTCCATCTCTCTCCCTTAGGAAAACTCCAATCCCCTTCGAATTTCTTCTCACCCAGGATGGGCTTTCATTCTTCAGAGGGTCCAAATCCTTTTTGATTATTAGGAAGATGGGAAGAAGCAGAGAGTTGGGGAGGGTGGTTGAAAAATGAAAGGAATGTGGGGAACTCAGGAAGCTTCCTCATGGCTCTGGGGACAGTTTCCTAGTGTGTCCCGCCATGTGGGGTGTGTGTGTATGTGTGAGTGTATGCGTGTGTGTGTGCACGGTCTCTGTGTTTCTTCCAGCTTGTAAGAGGTTCATAGGCCTACCTCAAATTTATCTCCCCCTGTCTTTCTTCTTTCCCATTTTCAATCATTCATTGTGGTAAAAAGCAGCCAGAGAACCTGTTATTAATCCAGTCTCAGAACAAATCATTTAGGTTCCATATGTGCAACTTAGAGTTTAGTATGCCTTTTTGTCCTCACGTTTCTATTCTCCATGATATTTTACTCAGCTTTCTCGTTCTTTTGGGGAAAATAGCTGTTGGTAACTTGGTCTCCTACCTGGGTAGCCATCTGTCTTAGTTACTTTTCTTGTTTCTGAGACAAAATAGCCAATGCTCAATGTTAAAGGAGGAAAAGCTTATTTCACTTTACATTTTTTGGAGGTTTCAGTCCATATTCAGCTGACTCCAAGGCAGGGTGGCATGGCAGAGAGGCATCAAGAGTATACAGGGGGCAGCAGCAGCAGCAAGCCTGCCTCTCCCTTTTATACCATCCAGACTACCAGCTTTCTGGGTGGTGCAACCACATCTAGGGTGGGCTTTCCCTTATCCATACTCTTAACCTCAGAATCACACTTTTAATTCCAGTACCACATCCTAATCCAGTCACCTTTGAAACTTCCCATCTATGAGTGCACGAGTCTTTGAGGGGACATCTAGATACAAGCCATAACACTACCTATGCTAGTTTACTTCTTTTTGGGTTCAAAGTCTCATCTGCACTTTCCCCCTAGATGCCATTTTTTCTCTGGGTAGTGATACCCAGCGAGTAATGGGTCTTCTAACAGAAATTCAGGTGATTAGAATATATGCCTGATGGCCTGAGCAGAACAAAAGAACAGTTAAAGTTCAGTGAAGTTCAACTCAAGTAGCTGTGAGTATGCATATGTACAGCCATCCTACTTCTTAAAACTTCTTGAGGCTTTTTAAAAAATAGAAGCAATTGTGAGGGATACTGTTTTCGAGGTGGCTAAGGGAGTCCCTGGGCAGGTGGGTCCACTCTGATCTTATGAGAGCTTCTACAGGAGCCCCTGGAAGGCTCCACTCTTCCCTCTAAGGAGTCAATGGGCCAATGCTGCAGATCCCAGTGATTTACTAGCAAGATTGGGGGGTAATTCTCCAATTTTGGCTAAGGTGAATTTTACCTGTCAGAACTATGCCAGGCCATGCTTTTTAGACTTCCTAAGATTACCATAAAGACTTGCACTACTCTTGATCCTGCTTCTCTGATGCCTATAGGCTAAGAAATTAGCCACTCTTGGGAACAGCTGATTTCCCAGACCTCTGCAAGTACACAGGACATCATCCAAGACCCTAAGGAGGTGTGGTTCACTGATGGAAGTAGCTTTGTCCAAGAAGGACAACAAAAGGCAGATTATACAGTTGTCAGTTCTCAATAGGCCACTGAGGTCAAACGCCATCACTCAAGGACTTCTATTCAAAGAGCAGAGCTCATAGCTCTTACTTGGGGATTGATATTAGGAAAAGGCAAAGAGCTAAATATCTACACAGACTCCAAATATGCTTTTCTGGTGCTATGTAGCCATTCAGCAACCTCAAAAACAAACAAACAAACAAACCAAAACCAAACAAACAAACAAACAAAAAACCAAAAGGAGTTTGCTGACTAGTAAGCAATCACCTATAAAACATAAGCAGAAAATTCTGCAACTCTTGGGGCCATTCTATCTTCCTAGGTAGGTCGCTGTCATTTATTGCAAGAGACCTCTAACAGACATGTCTAAAATCTCTCTGGGAAATCAAAAGCCTGGTAGAGAGGTAAGAAGTCTTATGGCCCTTCAAGACTGTAGACTTAGTCCCAGTTCCTGAAGAACCACTAAATTAATCCTTCCGCAAGGGATGCAGTAACAAGCTGTATTATACACACGATACTCTTGATAATTTACCTGACATCCCTCTTTGCCATACTTGCTCCTCCACATGAAGCATGGAAATTTAACCTGCTCTTCATATTTGGGCTCCACATTCCCAATCTAATAGTAAAGTTACTTTCTTTTTTCCACCAAACAGATAGCTCAACAGTTAACTAACTCTTCTCTCATTGTTTGTCACAGTCTTTCTTTCCTTCAACCCAGTCAGTAAGCCACAATACTTGGAGAGCATAGAATCCCCCACAGAAAGGGGCTCCTTCTAGCAGGACGTAGCTATATGAAGACAATCAGCACCCCATGAATTATGGAGATATGTATCTCTCAGGGAAAAATAAGGCAGAAGATCAGGGCGTGGCAAAGACTGGCTGGGAAAGTGAGCATGACAGTTAATTACAAAATCCCAGGAGGGTGTGGCAGCTGCCTGAGGGAGCGAGGCATGGCAGAATCCCAGGATACCGCATGGAACAGTTCCCGGAGCCCTGCACGCAGACTTCCTCTGAGACCTCAAGTAGGTTTTCTATAGGATGACCTAATGTTGGCCTGAAGAGTGGGAGATACAAAAAGGACGGTAGACAGTGAACTCTTTGCTACTGTATACTTTCACTCTAGTCTCCTCTCTCCTGTGGAACATACCTATTTTGCTACATTTACTTGGCCCAAACTCACTCTGTAGACCCTAAAATGTAGAACTTTATTAACTACCCCCCCATAAGAACAAATCCTCATCGTAAGCACAAAGCAAAAATTATGGTAGATAAACAAAAAATAAAAATCAAAGAATCAAAATAAATCACTAAAGAAAACTGCTTAATCACAAAAGAAGACTGTAGGAGAATAAGAGAGCAAAGGGTCGATAAAACAACTAGAAGGGTAGGTGGGGTGATGCGCACCTGTAATCCCAGCTCTCAGGAGGCTGAGAGGAGGATTGCCATGAGTGTGAGGCCAGCCTGGGCTACAAAGTGAGTTCATGTCCAGCCTGAACTACATAGTAAGACCCTGTCAAGAAAAAAAAACAAAAAACAAAAAATAAAAAACAACAAAAAACAAAAACAAAACAAAACGAAAAGAACTAGAAAACAATGAACAACATAATGATAGGAAGGTGTTACCTATCAGTAATGACCCTCGATGTAAATGGAAATGTATGAATTGTATTATAAGGTTAATGTACTAAATCTACATTTATCAATATGGATAAATCTCAGAAACACCACTTTTTTTTTTTTTTTTCGTGGCACCAGGGATCAAACTCACAACCTCACACCTGCCAGGCAGGCACTTAAGCCACTGAGCCAAACTCCCGGCCCAGAAACACCACATTGAACTATTTAAAAAGACAATCTCATGAAGGCATAATATAATAGCATTTACATAAAAGTTGAAAACTTGCAAAAACAACATTATATAATGCTTATAATATAGAGCTAGGTAGCAATAGTGTAAGATGCATCCTCCAAAGTAAAAATCAGGATTTGGTGTGCACCACTTACCAGTTTCTGCCTCTGTCTCTCTGTCTCTGTATCCTGTCTCTTCCTCTCTCCCCTGAGGTCTGACATACACTAGACACTTTAATCAATTGTTGTCTGTTAAAAAATCAAGTGCTTATCTTTCATGAGGGTATAAGTCCTGGCACAGATCACATGTGTTTCTTCCAAAACTTGCTGTCCTTACTTTTTTCTTTTTAACTTCGACTAAGGAGAGTAAGAACAGATAACAGGGCTTTGGGGAAAAGGGACGGAGATGAAGTAGAATAAGTGCTGTTAGAATTCTTTATTACCAGTGAGGATTTTTTGGAAATGTGAAATTTGAGGTGAGAATTGAGAAAGGTGTGAGGCAGCCTGGTGAACACAAGGGAAGAATATCAGGAGAATGGAATGATGAACAGTCTGCTTAAATAGTTAATCATTTAGGATTCAAGTAAGCTGACAATTACCATTTTCTACCATTCATGCACATAAATCACGGAGAAAACCCAAAATGCACCAGAAAAATAAGAGGAAGGAGGAAAAGTGAAATCTTTCTCTAAAACCCGTCATCCAAATTCTCTACAGTTGAAGTGGAGCAGGACACAAGAAAAATAGGAAAAGGATTTTAGGGGTGGGAGGGATTGGTATCCTTTTAGAGGGGCTAATGAGATCCCAGCTGTGCCGTTCCTTTTTCTACTGAGATCTGAAACATTTTATGGTTGGAATTGCTTGGCACAATGCTGCCTTCTATGAATAGAAAACCTGATCACCAGCTGCTTCTGTGACATTCCTCCTACACTGTAACACGCTTCGGTGGATAAACCAGAAGGTGATATGTTTTTCAATTCACTGGAATTTACCCTGCGTGTCACAAAGCAAGTAACTCTCGCCAACATCTGCCTGAGTAATTCATATTTAGTTATGGATTCCTCTGCTGAATGCAAGGGCCTAGCCGGTTAGTGAAAGAACTGTTGCTAATGTATTAGCTTCTAGCAGAGTATTCATGATGACTTAACTGTAGTCCTCAGTGAAAATACTATTACTCCCGGCTCTCACAGATGACATTTTTATTCATTGACTTATGTACCCACAATACTCCAGAGTATTACCATCCACTTAACAGACTCAAGTTCTGGGTTTTCTATTCATATTTTTAAATTAGCATAAAGAAATACAAAACCATAAGCAGGGAGAATCCTCATAGATTACTGCCAAGAGGTTTTGTGGCTTTTTTTGCATACATAAAAATATTTTGATTTTCTAAAACACGGAGTAGTTCTTTTCATTAGGCTTGTGTGATTGAATCTTGCTTCTAATGGGAGTTGGAAGCATAAGTACAGTAAATTAATAAATAAAGTAGAGTAAAACTCATTTTGACTGGATAAAGTATAAATGGAGGCACAAGGTGTAAGATTTTCCATTTCATTCTCTTTATTTTTGTCTCTTCATAATAAACTTCAAGAAAGCATCAAACACAACTACTTCCCCAAAAATCTTTTTAGTCCTCTCCTTCTATCTAACATCCCATTTCACCCTGAGGTCTCTGGTCCTACATCCTGGTCATCGGCATCATTAACTTTTTGCTTCTTTCCTCTTGATGACTAGGAGTGAAAGTGTACCAAGTCAAAAGGCTGAGTTTCCACAGGTCTGAGACAGGTCGGATTCTATCTGAAACCTGGATTCAGGGCCTACTCTGGGGACAGCTGCAGGATGGGCGGCACTCATCCTTACAGGCTGGGCCAGGCCTCGGGGCTCACACGGTACCCTCTGCTGTAAGCAGAGAACTGGGTCTCTGCTTCTCGTGAGCTTGATATTTAGAGTAACTACATGTCAGGACTGACTGCTTGGCCCTTGCGGCATCTGTCACTTTAAAAAGCCCCTGCTCCTCTTGGATACAGTTTCTTAAGCCTCTGGATTCAAAGAGTAGCAAATGTGTTTTATTTTAATACTTACTATTCAGGAAGGAAAAAACCCACAGTATCTCAACAGAACGAATCTAGTGTAAGGAACTGAATAAACATGTTGGGAGAATAAAAAAATTTAAAAAGTGACAAAGAAGTAATAACTGCAAGAAGCAGCTATGGCCTGTAGGGTTGGAAATCAAAAAGAGGACATGAGGTGGGGGTTATCAGAGTCCAGAAGCTTGGACAAGGTGCTCAGAGAGCAAGAATGCAGACCTCTGGAGGGGCAGACTGCTGGGCTGGGGTCAAAGGACAAGAGAAACCACCTGACTTTTTTTTTTTTTTCTGTTTCTTTTTTGTTTTGTTTTGTTTTTTGAGAAGGGTCTTCACTATGTAGTTCAGATCGGCCTGGAATTTGCTGCCTCAGCCTCCCAGGTGTTGGGATGACAGGTGTGCGCCACCATGCCCCACCAGATGTAGCCAGTTTTGAAGTGCCATAAAAAGCTGGAAACAGGAGACGCTGCTGCCAAACTGAAGGGCCACCACCTGGTGTGGGGGGATGCTGATAAACACAGTGGCCGACAGGAAGGGGCAAGTTGGTCTTGGCTCTGCCATCCTGGGGTGCTTCCTCTAGTGTCCCTGGGGAACTGGTGATAGGCAGCAGTGTGGCTTGCACAAGTCCAACCCCTCGACACAAAGGAGAGGGCAAGTGTAGGTTTGTGACTGAAAGATAACAGCTCAACTGCCGTATGATACTTTACCTTAACTCTAAGCTTATACTTTGAATTTCTAAATTGCATTCTTTTCCATTTTACTTTTCCATGTAGTACTACTTTACCACATTTGAAATACTGAAAAGCTGGAGGAGCTCCACTGCATTGACTTCATGATTTAAGAATAGGCTTTGAACCTCCGTGAGGAAAACTCTACTCGAGGAGGCCTTCAAAGACCACGAGACTGAGCACCAGAACAAAGTGCTTCTTACCTTCTACCTCTTCCCACAGCAACAGTGAGTTAAAGGAGTGACGTCAACAGTGATGCCTCCACTGAATTCATGTGAGGGCCCGCACTTCCATAGGCTTCTGGGATATTCATGTTAAGAGGCTGAAAATGGTCTGTGTAAACTAGTGCCTCCTGCCTCTGATTTTTCTTTGTGCACTTTGTTACAGAGTCAACTTTGGTTGGAAAATATTAAATGGAAAACTACAAGAACAAAGAATTTATAATTTTTAAGTAATTCTCACCACAGTGTAACTATTCTATTTCGCTGCTTTTTCTTGTTGTTGTTGTTTTGTTTTGTTTTTTTGGTGCTGAGGATTGAACTCATGACCTTGTGTCTGCCAGGCAGGCGCTTGTGCTGCTGAGCTAAACCCGTGGCCCTTTACTGTTATTTTTAAATTTCTTCTTCTTTTTTTAAATCAGAATATATTTATTGAGAGAAAGTAAACATCCTACTATGCCTAACTTATTTATTTATTCATATTTATTTATTTATTTTGTACTATGTCTAATTCATGAACTAAATTTTGTCATAGTTATATATGTTTAGGAAAACCACTATAGTTGGGTTCAGTACTATCCCCTTGGGTTCTCTGAATGTCTCTCCTGCAGACAAGGGAGGATTACCATAATATTAGAGGGAGGTACAAGAAAATTTTAAACACCAATCAGAATATTTACGGTATCCTTGTTTTTGGGTCTTTTGTTTTGTTTTGTTTTGTTGTCCTTTTGAGACAGGGTTTCACTATACATTTCAGGCTGACCTTGAACTCATTTTGTAGCCTAGGTTGGCCTCAGACTCATAGCCATCCTTTTGCCTCAACCTCCCAAATGCTGTGATTACAGGTGTGCACCTCCACTCCTAGTCTACTGTGTCCTGATGTATGTGGTGTTTTGAAGGTGTTCTGTGGAATGCCCAGGAACGCATATCAGAAAATCTTGACATATGATAAGAAAAGACAAAAGCCAACTAATAAACAATAGATGAGGTATCAGTAGGCAAGTGTAGTTAGTTGTCAAGTGATTATACAGACTGGAAATAATGTGAGTACACGTCAGGGTCATATGATTATGAGAAGTACCTGGAAAGGTTTCATGTAAAGGCCTGAATTAGTTTTTGCCCAACAGGTGGAATTTAGATGGGGAAAGAGAATTCTCCATCTGAAAAGAACAGCAGAAGTAGCAGAATTAGGTAAGGGAACACGAGGCCTGCTTGGCACAGTACTGGAACTTGGGGAGCAAAACCAGTAAGAGGAATTTGAGTATCCATAAGACCTGAGAGATGAAACCTTTGAAATGGAGAGGGTGTATCGATCGAATCGGAGGAACTATCCTCCCATTTCAGAAGCTGGTAACGAGTTAGTAAATAATTCAATGAAGGATGGGTAGAAAGCTTTGAAGAGAACCAAGGTCATGGACGTCAAGGATGGTGACCAGCAATGTCAAATGCTACAGATAGCAAGGAGGCTGAGAGCCTGGGGTGAACATCTGACTTAGTACCAGATGTGCTAAGCCTCTTTAACAAGGTGGTGGCTGTTTTTTTTTTTTTTTTTTTGACACAGTCTCACTGTGTAGTTCAGGCTGTCCTGGAACTTTCAGTGATTCTCCTGCCTCAGCCCCCTGAATGCTGGGATTACAGGCATGCATTACCATACCTAGCCCAAGGTGGTAGTTCTTGATCACATGGTCATTCAGTTCCATCTTTTGCATTTGCACACTCTTAAACTATCATTTCAAAGGCTTCAAAGTATCAGGTAATAGTTTCTTGTTAGTTTTTATTTCCTCCCAGCTGTCTGTGGCCTGTGAGGCATTTTAAACCTATGCTTTGGAGGCTCATGGTCTTCTGTGTGCCCACCTTTAGCTCACTGCAGAGCAGCTATCTGCTTTTTCTGCTGTGATCTGTTCTCAAGCGACTTGAGTCAATTCCCTGGGATCCTGGCATTTGAAAAAAAAAAAAAAAGGAGGGTTATGCATTGGTCTCTTGCTTTTGGAGACCTCTTCACGGTTGTAGACTATACTACCACCCTGGCCACCTGCCTTGCAGACAAGTGACTGGTACAAGGGAAACCAGATGAGTGCTAGATGGATCAGGTGAACCTATCATCCCTACTACCAAAACATGTGTTCAGCTAGTAGTATATCAGTATCATCTTCTCTAGGTGTAAAGGAGAATCTATTCGTATGCTCATTATACATGCAGAGGTGTGCCTGAAGTACTACAGGTGACTAGGGATTGCTTTCCGTAAGGCAGTCATTATGCCCTAATGCTCAAGGTTTTGTTCTAGACTTTATGACTTAAATACCATCGTGTTTTCTGCATTATATAAACTATTGTTATACAGACTCTGGTGTCTTTTTCTCCTCCTAGGTAACAGATTCCTGCTGTGATCATTTGCTTCCTTACTTATATTAAACTATTATGGATGTAAGAAAATGGTTTTCAACTTGAACCCATGATGAAGATAGCCTGGAGAGGTCATGTACATTACTGGTTAATATTTATTAACTACCCTGTAGGTTGCATCTACTAGAATATGAAGGTATATACTGTGGTAAAAAAAAAAACTATCTTAATAGCAGGATTAGTCTTGTGGAAGGCACTTTCTTTGCATGGGAAAATAGTCTGGTGAACAATTTGGGATTGGTAGGTAGCTATGAAGGCACAAATTAGGGGATGGAGATAACTAAAAGTACTGGGTAAAGAAAGGAAAGAGGGGAGAAAGGCTCAGAGAGATGGTAGCTGATGGGAGGTTATGATTTATGCTGAAGGGATGGGAGTTGATGGAGAAAAATGTCATGGAATTGAAGGACTTTTAAGAGCAAGAAATTGTAACCTTAGTGTTTTTGTGCCTTTTATTTAATTTTTTGTGCCTTTCATTTCAAATTCCTTGGCAACTCAAAACCTTTAGAAGACTCTTATAGAAACAACCAAGAAGAGGAGTTGACCTCCGCACTATTTGCCAGAGAGAAAAGAGTTGCAGGTGAGGTGTGAGGGAAGCTGAGCATTTGCAGAGAGCAAAAATTCAGAACCAGATGGGACCCTGAGAGTGTACACTCCTAGGGTCTGTGCAGTCATAGATAGGACACTAGCTTCTCCTGGAGAGGTGGATAAGAGACTCAAGTCAATTTCAGCCTCAAGAGACATTTACTCCTAGAAATGACAAGGTCACTAATTCATCCCCCCGTCTTTTTTTCCTATTAAACATCTAGGATTCATTTTCCTCATCTATAAAATCTGGAGGTTGGGCCTAGATTATTTATATGGTTTCTGGTAGGGCTGTGATAATAGCAACTAAGATTTTATGTTCCTTTTGAGGTAATTTAAATAAACGAAATGCACAAATCTGAAGGATACCAGTTCAACAGTTTTGACAACCGCAGATACTTCTGCAACTTAAACACTTAGCTAGATATACAGCTTTTTCATCACTTTAGAAAATTTCCTCCTCAGTTAAACTCCTGTCACAGACAGCTAACCCACTCATTAATCTAACTTCTATCACGATGGATTAAATATTTCACACTTGTTGTTGTATAGTTACTTTAAACATTTTATTAGTACATATTTCAGTACATAATGTATGTAGGGGAGTTGATACGTAACACATCTTAATTCTTTTTTTTAATCACATTCTCTTCCCTTCCCTCCCCCACACCTTTGTTTCATACTGCTTCATCAGCATTAATGCGTTTATTTTTCACAAGAAGCACGAGACAGGTATTTTCAGTATGTAAATTAAAATGCTGAGGAGCAGAGGGGGTGGATACAAGTCATTGTGGATCCAGCACGGCGGCAGCACGTGAACTCAGAATCTTAGAATAGAAGTCCATGCTGTCAACCTGCTTACACTATGATGTCGATCATGGAGAGTTCACCAACGATTGCCTTAGAAATACAGCTCCAGATTCAATGGAGATCAATGCGATATACAAGTTCTAAAACCTGCTAAATAATCCTAGAGCCTGTCTGCATTTCATTTTATCAGATGTCCCGTTGTTAACCCCACTCCCCAAAGAATGGCAGAAAGGGGCTGTGAAAGACTGCGAGCGAATTCGATTTGTTTGGAGAAACAGGCAGAGCCGGCTGAGTTTACACTTCCCAGGCGGCAGGAACAGAACCCTTCAGCCAGCGAGCCAAGCTCCGGGTGCTCCACGGGCTGAGGCCGCAGCAGGCCCGAGCGCGCTGGCCCGGGCACCGGGCTCCACGGCGCAAACGGTGCCCGTCCAGCCAGCCGTCTTCCTCAACGTCAGAGTCCCCCGGGTCCTCACAAGGCACGCTCCCTTCCCCCGCGCCCGGGCGTGCTGCCCGGCTCCTCTCGGAGCTGACTCAGTGCCCCTGCGCTCTCCCGGCCGCGCGGTCCGCGGCTGCCATGGCAACCGTACGCCGCCGCCACCGCCTCTTCACGCACGTCGTGAACTAACGGACTCTGCGACGGCCGCGTCGCACCCCCACCCCACCCCGCCCCACCCCACCGCACCCCACCCCACCTGAATCGCATCACGGACGGCCCGCCGACCTGCAGCACTTAGGTAATGAATCTGAGGGCGACGGTCGCGAGCACGAGGACAGGTGGTGAGTGTCCCAGCTGACAGTCGCGTCCCAACTCCCGCAGTCCGGGACACCTAGGCCGAGAGCCGCGCGGGAGGGGGGCGCGGGCCGCCGCGGGAGGAGGGGGATAGGGGCGCGAGCGCCAGGCTCGCGGGGTATCATGGGAATTGTAGTTCGACGGCCCGTCAGGCTCGAGGCCTTGGCGGGGTGACTTAGATCGGCGAACTACGAAGCCCGGCGGCCCCGACAGCTGCGAAAGACGGATAAATTTTGGCGGACCGGGAGAAAGCGAATCTCAATCTTTTTGTCTTAAGGGGACTGTTGGGTGGTCTCCGAACTGGGCTCTGTTCGCTGGGAAAGGGAAGTGGAGGTGAGACGGGGGCTTCCCGCCCTGAGGTTTGTCCCGCCCCGGCTGCGGCAGCGCCCAACCCACCCCGCAGGGCCGCCGCCCAGCCTAGACTGGGGTGGGCAGCGCCCGCTGCATGGCCTCCGGCCTTCCGCGCCTCTGCCTCGCCCAGGGCGCTGCCTCTGGGTGCAGAACCCTGTGTACGGCATACGTTTGATGTGAGACCCGAGCAACCGTGGTGTAAGCAGGCTTCTCTCCTGGATACGCGTATTTCTAGATCTTTAACATGCTGATTTTAAAGTAGCTCAGAGGTGTTGGCATATTCAACCCATGCATTAGTGATTGCTCAAAGGGCACTAATGTCCAAAGGGTAAGTGTAAAAATGGATAAACGATGTCATTGCTGTTTGGTGTATCTGATTTTTAGTGTTCTGCACTTTTGCATTTTATCTGTGGAAGTTCAAGGTTGTGAAATGAGTCTCCCCACCAACCCCATCTCCCCCATTTACCAGCTCACACATAATTCGATGCTATTTTAAAGCCTAGTTTAGGTTTAAAGTTTTAAAGCCCAGCTCTCCCCGCTTCGTTGGAAAGAAATGTTTTCTTTGATTATTCCAGTGGTTTTCAGAATTTCTCAACAACATATTTTCAGGTTGAAAAATACCATGTTCTATTTTTTTTTTTAAATGCTGCGGAATAAACCTTAATCACAAGAATTAACTCAAGTCCTGGCGGTAAGGAGGCTGACCTAGATTTAGAAAACCTGCCTTGACAATCCTTAAAAAATTTTCAATAAGTGCTATCACCTCCTAACAGTTTGGTATTTTGTAGGGTTGGGAAGTGTTGATAGTATTGGGTGTATTGTGGGCCTTTGTGTGTGTGTGTGTGTTTGTGTGTGTGTTTAGAAATAAAACCCCTAGGACTAGTGACACAAAAATTCTTACACTATCTATTAAGTGTAAGTGCTGATTCTATAAATTTTACTTAAATTTTTATAAGAAGGATACAGAAAGTAAGTTTCATGAGACCATTAGGAAAAAAAGCATTGTGTAGTACAGAGATTTGAAATGTTCCTTCAGAATTTCTGAAAAATCCGTTATGGCCAGGTGGTGGGACTAAAGAGAGGAATAAAAGATAACCTGTACCTTGTGTGGGCAGTCATTTTATTACAGTAATGTGAATGAGCAAGTTGCTATAAGAGCAATGATAATTTCAGTGGTAATAAATAAGCATACAACAGTAACATTTATTGAATATTTACTCCGTATGAGGCACTGTGTGTTTTTTGCATGCAAGTCACTTAATCCTCACAATGAAGGTATAGAGTACTATTATTTAGAAATAAATAATAGGGTTAGGAAATTTCCCCAAAGTCCTAGTTGGTAGTGTGAATATGGGTTTCCAATCCCTCTGGGTCTAATTCATAATATAAATCATTATTTTAAACCCTAATGCCATTCTCCCTGTCAATTAGAAAGATTCTGTCAGAGGTCTTTGGTATACAGTAGTTTGTTTTGTGTTTTTTTGTTTGTTTGTTTGTTTGTTTTGAGACAGTCTCACTGTGTAGTTCAGGCTGGCTTGGAGCTCCTGACAGTTCTGCCTTAGTCCCCCCAAGTGCTGGGATTGCAGGTGTGTGCCACCTCGCCTAGCCATAAAGTAGTTTTTGACTGGTGTTAAAGTTGAGCACCAGATGTGGTGGTGCACGCCTGTAATTCCAGCACTTGGGAGACTGAGACTGCAGGATTGCTGGGAGTTCAAGGCCAGCCTGGACTGTATAGTGAAACCCTGTCTCAAAAAAGAAAAAAAAAAAAAAAAAAAGGAAGTTGAATAAGTTTTCATTGGAGGGAGGATGAGGAAAGACACTAGGCAGTATGAGCAAAGGATAGATTTAGGAATGAATCTTTAGTATTTGGGGAACGCTCAGTAGTTCTAAGTGACTGGATCCCAGAATACTTGCAGTGTAGTCGTGGGAGAAGGCAGATTTTAAGGCACTTGGTGCCATCATCAGAGTTTGGGATTTTTCTTAATGTGGGGCAACCATTGAAGAATTTCAGAAAGAGCAGTAGTGTCACTCAGTTTATATTTTAGAAAGATAATTCCAGCTCCAGTATGGACAGTGGACCTTGAGGAGGAAAGAGAGTGGTGGTAAGGAAAACAGTTGTCAAAAACCAAAAAGGTCTAGTAGAGAAATAAAGAGAGCCTGAAATAAGTGGTTGGGAGTCACAGGAAGAGATGGATTTGGGGAATACATAAGAGGGAAAATCGATGTGATTTAAGCCTTTGGAAGCCTAAGACAAAATGATGCTGGATGACAGAAGACAGTTGATTGACATGGGAGCAGGAAGTTTGTTGGGGTGAAAGATAAAGGCAAATTCAGTTTTGAGTGTGTGTTCAGGGTTTCTTTGGCATACTTTTGTGGGGATACATTTAGGTTTGGAGTTTTGAGAGGTCAGGACTGCATATAGAGGTTCAACACAGGCAAGTAGTGGAAATTACAGGAGACAATGGACCAGCTCAGCTTGGAGGAACCAGTAGAAAAAAGAAGCATGAATATGAAACTCACCGGAAGCAGCATCATTTAAGGTGTGTGTGTTTGGCGGAGGGGCCGTGTTTGAGAGGAAGTGGGGGAAGAGCCTGCAAATGAGCATGAAAAGGTTAGGCGGGGAGAAAGAACTGGAAGAAAGCATAACAGACAATAAAGGGCGGGAAATACGAAACTGCTTGAAGAGTGAACATAGAACCTGTTTCGCTGCTTCTGTAACTGCTGCCCTCCACCTGGGCTATTTCAAAGCTAAATCTCCTGATTCATATCTTTTTTATTTATAGTATTTCAACATGTATCTTTAAAAGTTCAAGATCTTTTTTTTTTAAAGTGCAATTCTGCTATCTTTATCTTACTTGATAATACTTACTATAAAATTTCCAGGTACATTTCATTTTGAAGGACTTGGCTATAAAGAGAAGAAAGATGCATTAACTACAAACGGTTCGTAGGGTTGATTTTTGTTTTGTTTTGTTTCATTTTGTTTTTAAGATTGATAAGCTACTGTATTAGAGAAGGAGCCAAAACACAGGCATGTATGAGGATGTAGGGAATAAAAAGGAAAGGGAGAACTGATAGAGGTCTCTGAAAATACAGGAAGGACTGGGATGAGCAAGGGATAAGAACTGGTCTGGAATTGGTCACCTGTGACAATTGCCAGTCAAGTGCTGTACTCCTGGGCAGTGTGCTGATGGGAGGAGGGGCGCCCAGGAAAGAAGGGAGAGTGGATATACAAACTTGCAGGTCGGGTTGTAAAGAGAAGAGCGAGAGTTCAAAGGTGAGAGTCTCCCAAAGGTGGATAGGAATAACAGCCAGCTGATTAGAGGAGAGATTGTGGTTTCAGAAGGAGAATGGTGGAGATCTACACAGCCACTGTGGAAAGAATTGTCTCACTGATCTGACAGAGAAGGTGGTCATTTACAATGGTAGCAAACCATGAGATTGTTTTTTCCTTACATTTAGATTGATTTAATAGGAAAACACTTGATTGAGGAAATCAGTACCCTAGTATGTAGCTGAAGATAATCCAGGCCTAGAACTGAAAATTGGGTGATTGCTCAACAACTTTAGATTTATCTTCTTAATAATTATTGTCTCTTTTTGTAGAAATATAACAGTAAAATTAGAAATGCCTAACTATATTAATATTTTTGTGTAATACCTGCTTGTTTTCTCCACATTGAAGTGATATTCTTTTACTGAGAACATTTTTCCTGTGTCATTTACTGATTGTGGTTTAGTGGGAGATGTCAGAAAGGTCTGTTGTCCTCTTCTTGACTATCCTGTTTTCTGTATGGTAATAGGCAACTTTCTAAACCTGTTTCTTTATCTCATAAGAAGTATTAATACTGTTTTATGTGATTTGGGGATGATTAAACAATTTAATTGAGGTAAACTGTAAGTACTCAGTTGGTGAATGTGTTTCTCTTTTTCTTCTCCTCCTTTCTTACCAACAATGTGGCAGGACTCTTTCTGTCCTGTGACTTTATCTGTCTGTATAAGTGGGTGTATCGGCTAGTAGTTACATAACACAGTGATGGTTTAATTCTATAAAAGGATTCTTCAGTTATTTTTTAAAATGATGCTTCCTTAAATGTTATAAAATGTTATTTTATAGGCTATTAGTAGTGACATTGTTTTAGCTCTTTTTTTTTATCATTGAAGAAATAGGAAGTTTCAGGAAATGAGTTGACATCCCAATAACTGAAATTCTTTGATTGTCTCATTTCTGGGGTGATTTATTTTATATTTGTACTGCTAACTTAACATCTATTTGTTAGTGGAAATAAACATATTTTAGTGAGCTCAGCATTATTAAATATTTTTCTTTCCAATGATAACCATAGTTACATGCAGTAGACCTATGGAAATTATACCGTAGACTGTGTAGTAAAAGGTATATATAAGCATTTGCCAGATAAATTCAAAGATTGTGAGAGTGATTTTAAAACTGGAATACTTTTCAAAGGTGGGTTTAATCCCCTCTGGATGTCTTTTGATATATTTCTTTGCTAGAGTTGGTTTCATTAATGATGTAGCTTGACGGTGTGAGAAAGGAACAAATGACCTTTGAAGTCTTTTTCAACCTTTGTTTCTGTGTTAAAAGCTTCTACTAAGCAGCCTATCAAAAATGAGCTTTATTTTTAATATTCTTTTAGTATGAAACTTTTTAAAAAAATTTTGGTGGGGTTTTTTTGAGACAGGCTTTTGCTGTGTAGTTCAGGCTGGGCATGAACTCACTCTGTAGCCCAGCCTGGCCTCAACCTCACGGTGATCACCCTGCCTCCTCTTCTGTGCTGGAATTACAGGTGTGTGCCACCATGTCCAGCTTGAAACTGCTCTTACAGTTTTTAATCATGTCTGTGTTTTGTTTTTGTATTTTATGTTTAATTACTGAACGCTAATTGTGTCTGCTTTCTAAGATGGTCTAGAATTCTTAAGAATAATCATTTGATGGGCATTTATCCAGCACGTGTGCCTTGCATTTCAGTTTAAGAGACGTTGTTGTGTGTCTGTGTTGCACTTTGTACCAACCTCTGGCAGTGCACTAGTAAGCCATATCCTTTTCCCAAAGGACCTTATAATCTAGGCCTTGCTCAATAAATTACCTAGTTGTGGACTACTCTTCTGAAACAGTGTATTTCATTTCTTTCATGCCTTTCACTTACTTGAAGTTCAAGTGTTGTATCTTCATTAGCTGTATTTCAGCACCCTTTTCTTTATTCTCATTTGTTCCTCTGTCCCTGGGAATGTCTGGATACTTCATTATCTTTTTCTGCCTCATGTTTTTCTATTTTTCTTGGTGCTTAAGGTTTATAAAGCGGAAATGAAGGAGAAAGAGGGAACAAGTAGATTGTTTTATTTTTCTTACCTATGTAAGGGAGAGCACGAGTGAAAGCAGTATTTAGCATGTATTTTCTGGTTTGTATGCAGGCGTTTTTATATTTTTATTTCTTCAGTGTTGTATATTCCTTGAGGTTAAAAACTAGATTGATAAAGCCTATGTGGCTATACATGTTCCTTACATATACATAGGCTGTTACTTGGTGGTGTAGATGCTTACTCAGTGTATCTTGGATATTAAATAGATAAGCATATAAATATGATAATAAAATCACTTGTTTAAAAAGAGTTTGATAAAGTAATATGAAACAGATGATTTTTTTGAAAAATTTTTCAGGTGAGTGTGGTGGCACATGCCTATAATCCCAGCACATTGGGAGGCTGAGGCAGGAGGATTGTAAATTAGAGACCAACCTGGGCAACCTACTGGTTTACTGAGACCCTGTCTCAAAAACAAAAAGACGGGATGTTGCTCAGTGTGAAGGCACTGTGTTCAGTCCCAAGGACCAGGAACAAACAGTTTTATATTATTCAAAACACTATGAAACTTAAGAGTCAAGTAATTTTGAATTATATAGGCAACTGGGACAAAATACATTATTTCATCTCTGGTAATGAGCCTTTTATCTTTAATTAGCCTCATAACTTTAAAGGAACCAATGTATTTTGAAGAGATTTGAGGTAATGGAGTATAATGAGCCACAAGGGCTCTGCGTTAGACACATCTGGGTTCAAATTCGGGGTCCATAGACAAATAGTCTTAAATTCCTTCAAGCCTCAGCTGCCTCATCTGTTAAATTGAAGGTGACTGTTTTTGTTTTGTACTGTTCTGTGGATTATGAGATGAAGGTTAACCATTTTCATCATATTCTCTGGTAAAGAGTGAGCAGCATTCAATAAATGTTACTATTATTTTATTGCTAAAAGTATAGGAGCAAAAATTATTGTGATGGTTACTTCTGCTAGACACGCTGTCAAAACGATGTATTTAGATCCTTTAGTGTTTCATGGGCAGTTATGTTTCCAACGTATTTGACATATGAGAGCAGGTAAGGTGATAAATGAAAAGCCTTCACCGCTGTAGACATTCTTTGCTTGCCTGTGGGCTTCTGGTTGAGTTATATTCTGTGTTGTTCATGACAGGCTGCAGGCCTTGAGACTATTACCCTGACATAAAGACATGGGTGGTACTGTGACCTTCAGGGTCAGCTAGTTCAGTGATAAGTATTCACAGGGTGGGTTAATTTATTGCTATTAAAATGTACTTCAAGGGAGACCGTTAAAGAGGAGGAGAGAGATCAAGGGGAAGGGTGAAGGGAAGAGTAAAGATGGTAATGACAGAGTGGACATGTCCAAGCTATGTATGTGTATGAAAATGCCACAATGAAACCGTTATTCTGTATAATCTGTGTGCCCGACTAAAAGACATACTTCAAGATGCATTAATTTTAGAAGTTGTGGACATATATTTACATAATTACTTATGTTCATAACACTTCTTATATGAAATAAACTGGATTTTAGTGATTTGAAGAAACATTTTATTTTAAATATGTGAAGGCTAGACATATTGGTAGAATTCACTATGGAACAAAATGAAAAAAAATTTGGTTTGTTGTTTTCTTGGCATTATTCTAATAGTGTTATTTGGTTCATATAGCTATAGTTGGTTTAAGACTACTTCAGTGTTTCTAAATAAGCATCTACTTTCAGGAATTTACAACTCTAAAGGAAAAGGAGCAAAATGAGAGACATAAGGGAGTGGACTTGAAAACAGTTTAAGCAGAATTTTTCTTAGCTCCGTATGTATTGTGAAATAACTGAATTAGATAATTAGTAACATAAAATTAGTTTTGAGACAAAATACTAATGATACCCTAAGAAGGCTTGGGTTCTGAATACAGGCCATATTTTGATTTTTTAGTTGTATGTCTCAGTCTTGCTGTGGGAAGTTGAAGTCTCTATAGAGAGAAAACTTGCTGTGTTGTGTGTTACAGGGGATGCTAGATTTGAAAGACAGAAGGGAGTTGTTGAAGGCAGAGATGAGGTAGGTTGGAACCGTGAGCTTAAGAATTATTGTGGTTAGAGCCGGGTGTGGTGGCGCACGCCTTTAATCCCAGCACTCGGGAGGCTGAGGTAGGAGGAGCGTTGTGAGTTCGAGGCTGGCTTGGGCTACAACGTGAGTGCAAGGCCGACCTGAGCTGCACAGTGCGACCCTGCCTCAAAAGAACCAGGGCTGGGAGTTTGGCTCAGTGACTTAAGCGCCTGTGTGACAGCTGTGACATTGTGTGTTCAATTCCGGGAGCCGCAAAAAAAAAAAAAAAAAAAAAAAATTATGGTTTTGTTTTGTTTTTTTGTTTTTGGATTTCTTTTTTTTTTCCCTTTTCTTTTCCAATCAGATTTTATTGGTACAGTTTAGATATGCACAATGATCACATTCATTCACGGAGAATTTGTACCTGTGCGTGATGTAACTTGTGCCTTAGTTACTTTTCTTGTTGCTGAGACAAACTACCCAAAATTAAGGAAGGAAAGGTTTGTTTAGCTCACAGTTTGTGGAGGTTTTAGTCCGTAATCAGCTGGCTCCAAGGCAGGTGGCATAGCAGAGGAGCAGTTCGTGGTAGTGGAAGATAGCAAAAGCAACAAAAGCAAAACGGGGAAGCAAGCCTCTTTTCCTCCCTTATATTGCATGCAGGCTACCCACCCTAGGGCAGATGCAGCACTTACACCTCTAGTCGCAGCAATAGACAAGGAACTAGTCCCAAACTCTAGATCCAGCTGCCTTTGAAAAGCCTTCCCTCCTTGACCACATGAGGCTTTGGGGGAATATCGCAACAAAAACCATGGCAACTTGTTTCTTTTTTCTTTTTCCTGTTCCCCTACTTTCACTTTAACCTCTCCTTCCTTCCCTATTTACAAAAACTTTGTTTCCATTTTTATCTCTTGTTTTATTTCTTTACTTTTCCCTTCTTTCCTTTCCCCCTCTTCCCTCCCTTGTTCTCCTCCCCATTTGAATATTTTTGTCTTTTTTCACAATATCTATTATACATTTTGGTCCTCATTTACACTTTTGGTTTCTCACATCAGGGAAACAATGAAGTATTTATACATGTGTCTGATTTACTTCACTTAAGAGTGAGATCTCAAGGTGCATCCATTTAGCTAGAAATGTCTCAAGCTTATCCTTCTTTATGGCAGAGTAGTACTCCATTATATTAAAAAAATCTTCTTTATCTTTTCACCAGTTGATGGGCATTTGGCTATTACAATTGTTCTGCTGCAAACATGAGTGTGCATGTATTGCTGTGGTATGATACTTTTAATTCTTTTGGGAATATACCAAGAAGGAGAGTAACTGGGTCAAATGGATTCCTTTTTTGAGGACTCTCCACCCTGATCCACAGTGGTTGCAGTACACTGCCACCCACAGTGGAGAAGGGCCCCATTGCCCCCATAGCCCTGCCAGCATTTGTTATTGGTTGAGTTCTTCATAATAACCATTCTTTATAGGGTGAGATAGAATCTCAGCATTGTTTTGAGTTGCATCTCTTGAATGACCAGTGATGTTGAACATTTTTTCATATATTTATTTGCTGTTTGTATTTCATCTGAGAAGTGTGTATTCATCTCAGATGCCCATTTTT
>RJWM01027526.1:0-26715 GCA_004363535.1 Dasyprocta punctata
AAGTAGAATTTATTATTGTTATTATATTGGCTGATGATTGGCAACACATTAGCAATGTACAAATTAGAGCCTCTAATTCTAAAGTAATTATCAGCCAATTTTAGAGTTGTTAACAAGATTAAAATTGTGAATATATTATGTGAATCACCCTCACAAATCAAATTTTGATTAGATAATACTACATGCTAATATGTATGCTATTCAAACATCTCGAAAGGCTTTCTAGTATAAAAATCTTGATAAAAATTTTCAATAATGTATGCAGAGTTAGAAAAGGAGAATGCATGATTGATGGTTTTTCCTTATAAACCTTATTAAAAGTCCTGATTTGGTTGGTATCCAACTGTTTTGGCTTAGAATTAGGAATTCCAGTTTTGATGAAGGCTCATGTGCATTGATTAGAAAAACATCTCACAGAACTATTAAGAAACCAAGTTAATCACTAGAAATGTGAATGGAACAATATTTCAGACCACAAGTTCTTGAACATTCTGCTTTTTGATTTATTATAGGATACATGCCCTTAAACATGCTTCAATAGTAGAACCTACATAAGGACATACTGACATTCATTTTAAGTAGGTCATATTTGATTCTCCCTGAAAGTATAATCCTTCTATCAGTAGCAGCAGGTGGTGTGAGGGCAGCAGCTTAGGAGGGTGTCAGGTAATTGGGAAGAATTTCTAATGTCTCAAGAGCTTCATTTGTATGACCTTTGGACTACATACTTCTTCTTAAGCAAAAGTGGTTGGTCTTCAACAAAAGAACTTTGGATCACCAGGTTTGGTCCAAAAAACAGGACAGAATAGATTATAGAAACAAAAACTTGACACCTTCCACAGAATAGCGACACTCTCAATTTAGTGCTTTTGGGGAAGAATGAAGTAATTTTGCAAATCATAACCCAGAAAAGAATATACTTGAACATAAGCAGACATGAAGGGGAATCTGGAGTTTTAAAGGCACATAGTACATATTTAAATAGTTATTTAATATCATCTTCATTTTTAAAAAGTCCTCAATAGAACTTATCCCATTAGAAAGAATGAGAAATGCTTCATTTGAGTGCTTATTCACTGGACAACTGAATTAAAGTTCTAGTTTTCCTATATAGCCTTGTTCTAAAAAAGAAAAATCTACTTATTCTGTCTTTCTCTACTCCAACCCATACAATGATTCCAGAGTCATCTTTGTTAAAACATAATGGTGACCATTCCCTCTTCTGTTTAAAAAAACATCCCCACTTTCTATAGCGCAAATCCTGCCCTCCTCTCCTAGTTCTGAAGGTCCTTTAGGTTTTAATTCTTCTTGGAGTTCCTGCATCCTGTCTCATCTCTCTGCCACCTCCACTGTACACATCAGTTGTATAAATACCTCTTGACCTACTACCACACACTTGCAAAGACTGGCCCCAGCTTCTGAAATGTGCTTTTTAAATAGTTGCTCCAAAAGACTCATCTTTAAAGACTGTTGGTAATTGTGACACACCACTGCTTCCTGGGGAGTAGTGTGGGAAAAAGCTTATAGATAACAAGATTTTGGCATCAAAGAAAATATTTAATTGCAGCGATATATACATTTATACATAAGTTACACATTATTTAAACCCTGAGTGAACAATTATGTGTTCTTCCAAATGAAAAATACAACAAGAAAACTCACCTGACTTGATTCCATTTATAACCCCAAGGCAAAATATAAATTACTGTAATAAAAGAAACTCACAGAAATACATGGGCATCATAATAAAAAAAATCAAGTTCATATCCCTGCCCTCCTCATTTGATGGTGTTTGGCAATTCTTTTGATTACTTTTGTCCTCAGGCAGGGCTGCCAAGTCCTTTGCTAAGCTTTATGCATCCCATAGTTCCTGATCTCCTTGGTCCCAGTTTCAACTCTGCTGCCAAGATACCCTCACTACCCTGGCATCAAAACAAATGCTGCCATAAAAGAAAGTTCCCTAACAACCAGTGTGTGTGCAGGGCAAATAGCAATTTGCTTAAAACTCTTTTTTTAAAAAAGTCAGATGGAAGACAGTTTCGAGTCTTACAGTCCTTTTGTTGATAGTGTGCTGTTGGTTGTGCTATCTCTGCCTCCTCCCCTTGGCCCTGTTTCTTTTATTTATTCAATTATATGACCATAAAATTTGTCTTTAAGTATGGAAGGACATAAAATACCAAGATTTTAGTGCCAGCTGTTCCCATAATGAAAATTAAAACATCTGATGACTGTGGGAAATAATTGAGTAATAATTCTGATAAATATTCTAAATACACCCTATAGTCTACAATCAAATACACAGACTCTTGGAATTTAAACTGCTGTGTCATACAGTCTTAGAGTAGGCAGTTAAATCTTAACACATATTTTAGGGAAAAAGCAAAGTTTCTAACTTGTAAGAAGTTTCTGCAAAATTGTATCATCCTATATAAAACTCCTTTCTAACAATGTAATCAGAACCATTTTCCATTCCCTCAGGGATCCAAGTATGATCAACTTACTACCCACTTTACCAAATCAATGAGAGCAATGTGTGTACTTTGACTAGAATTTCCTGTGGTACAATCTAAGTTACTTAAACAAAATTACAAAGGCAAAAGATTCTGGGATTTGTTCTTCTCGAAAGCATAAGGCAAAAAAAGCGAGGCATTATTAATACTTCTGAACACAGAGAACAAAAGAAATCATTCAGCACCATTCAGCATATTCTCACTCAGGAGGTTCATGCATATTTAAATGAATTAATTTATTTTCTGCAATTTGCTTTTTAAGAGCTTAAGTGGCCATTTGCTGTTGCTTATTTCAGGATTCTGTGCCCTTGTTCTGAGTCACCAACTTATAGCTTGAGTGCTCCAGGTGTATTTATGCTCCCAAAGTATTTTAAATTACCCATTAGGAAATCCAATTTCCTATTTATAAGACTCAGAAGTGATTTTCCACTGTTAACTTTTTTTCTTAATTAAAGATATAGGCCTGAATTCACAGCTAAACTTTTGGTTCTACATTTATTCACTGTCTCCATGACAGTCAGCATTCTAGAATCTCATCAATATTAGCATCTTATGGAGTCACATTGGATGGGCCACTCTTGGGTTCTTGTGAAACTGACATTTTGCATATTCATAAAAGTGGTCGGTCATCATAACAGTATCTGTGACCCATTATATTTTGAATCAAGCACATATGCTATCTCGTTTAAACCTTTCTACAGTCTTGTGACATAGTTATTAGTTTCTCTACCATGATTTCAATGTTAGAGATGAGATAAATGTAGACTTACAGAAGTGGATCACCAGGCAACACATTTAGTAATTAGCAGAACTGGTATTGAAACAACCCTCCCTCTTCCAGACTTCACATCCCATCAGGGATTGGGGCTAGGGCAATTATACAAAATATTACAATTCGAGTCTACAAGTGACTTAGACATCTAAGAAGTACTTCGAACATTTAGAAAAATTAAAGTTTACATCTGATTAAAAGGGAAATCTTCAAAATGCAAGTGTTACTTTGAACGCATCTAGAAAATGAGGTAGAATTCAGAAACCTGAAATTATAGATTTCAGGACATCAGATAAATAATCCTTTCTAGGGCACTGGCATTGAACTATGGATGGCTCTAAAAATAATGAATTTAAGACTATGGTGATTTGTTTTTTTTTATGAATCGAAATTTGGTGACTATTGCCTGCTCTTGGCTTCTACCAATATGGAAAATTCCTGTATTGAAGGAAAAATAATTTTCGGACAACACAGATTTACATCACTCTGATAAGCAGAGTTCCTTTAAATCTTGAGTTCTGTCAAATGATATCTCAGTCATATTGTTAGGTAGAAAGGACATCTTTGGCAAAATTATGACCTGAGATTCTTTTCACATACCATCTCTGATTCTATCCTATGTGAGGCCTCATGTATATCCTCTCTCTACCTTTTCTCCTAGCAATGCTCTGAACTTACCTGCAACTCCACTTCCTGTTCCAGTATAGCATGCATTATTCCTATTTCTTCCTGGGAGACAGCAACTGAGGATTTCACTTATAATGATGTAGTTTGAACATGAGGTTTATCAGCCCCAGATTTACACTAATCCTTTTCTCCTGATAATCTAATTTTACTACTTGCCATCTGACCCAATCCCATTAGAAAGATTTGGCTTTTATCTTAGGGGAAATCCTCTAAAGCATGCTTTGTCAATCTGATATAGGAATCTGTTTTGGGGATTCCTTTATTCAGCAGGTATGTATTCAGTACTTCCCCTGTGCAGGAACCGTAATATAGCAGAGGGTGAGACAGGCAATCTTGTTGTTCTCAAGAAGTTTAACTTTCAGTGAAAGGAAGACAGACACTCAGTAATCTAACGAAATGATGTTAAATGGCAGTGATTGTAATAAAACAAAAAGGATGCTATGTTGGAGAATATTTGTTGGGAGGGGATGGTATGGTGCTAATTTAGAACTGATTATTAGAAACAGTCCCCCCCACTCCCCGCTGCCACTACCACTTAAGCCGACACTCAGTTCATTGTATAAGACCCATCAGAAGGTAATGTGGAATGCAGTAATAGTATTCCAGCCAGATGGAAAAGCATGTACAAAAGCCTAAGGCAGGAACTAAAAGATAGGCAGATTAGAGTTAAGTGAAGGAAAGACCTGTACATAGGCTGGAGAAAAGGGAATAAGACATGGAAAGGAATGTGGCTGCTATTCTAAGTAAAAGTCATTGTACAACACGGAGATTCTTCAAAAAACTGAATTAAGAAATTCCATTTGACCTAGCTATTTCTCGTCCAGATTATCTTCCCAAGAGAGCTAAAGGCATCACATTACAGTGACTCATGCGCACCTATGTTTACAGCCGCACAATTCATAATAACTGAATCTTGGAAGCAGCCTACATGTCCGTCAATGAATGAATCGACAAAGAAAATGTATTTACACACAATGGAGTACTACTCTGCTATAATGAAGGATAAATCTGATTCATTTGTAGGAAAATGGATGTACCTTGAGACCATAATGTCAAGTGAAATAAGTAAGACACACAGCTTAAATATGGCATGGTTTCTCCTATATGATAAATCCAAAATATAAATGAAGGACAAAACAAGAGATAGATAATAGGAAGTAGGGACATAGCTCTTACTGGAGTGGAGAGGGGAACAAGAGATGGAGGGAGGGGAAGACAAGGGAACGAAGGAGATGAAAAAAGTAATTAGGATGTGTCATGTACATGTACGAGCTCCACACAAGGAATGTAAACATGATGCACTGCAAACGTGGACTAATAAAAAAAAACATTGTTCTGGTTGCTTTATGTATAATGATTGAACAAGAGGATTCATTAGGAAGTCACTGCTGGATTCCAAGAAAGATAATAAGATGGCCTGGACTAGGATCGGACTAGAATCTTGGTAGAAGAGATGAAGAGAAGGGGACAAGGGAGGGTGAGCCTCTAGCCTTTGGACGGAGCGACTGTGACGTTTGTTGACAAGGGGAAAACAAACAGAAGGCCGGCAGGGGGCAGAAATCAGGTTGTTTATTTGATGTTCATGTTAAAGTACACAAGGTTCCTAGTCATTCACTCAACAAAGATGTACTCAACAGCAATTCTAAGTAGGCACCCTTCTGGGCCATAAGAATGAGTCATAAACCAGAAGGAGCTTCTATATTGTAGGGCGGATTATGCTCCTGGAGCCTGGGAGCAAATGAATAGTCAGGGTGGGTTGGAAATACATGTAGGAGAAGCAATGGCCTTTAGATGTGTTACAGGGTTTCACACAATCAAAGGATGTGATATACAAGCATGAAATCCACAATTCTAGAGTTAATATGCATTAATGAAAAATAAGATCACTGTGGCAGAGTTTACAAGTAAAAGCAAGAAAAGGGTCCAGGACAGGCTAAGCAGAGGGGTGTTTTTCAAATTTTTAATTTATTTTTTACATTATTAGTATTATTTTTGCAGCACTGGGTACTTAACCCAGGGTCCTCACACTAAGATGCATACCCAGCCTCATTTTATTTTTTATTTTGAGATGGGTGTTGGTAATACCCTAAGTTGGGCTGGGAATTGCAATCACCTGACTCAGCCTCCCAGGATGCTGGGATTATGGACATTTAACAGTTTTTTTTTAAAAAAATTGTTAATACTGTGTATTAGTTGGAAAAATATTTGGCTTCAATGTGGTATTATACATACTTCCAAGCATATCTTTAGAGCATATTCTGACCCCCATTATCTTGTAAAGAAGAGCGTTTTCTTAATGAGAAATGATGTAGCCCCAATATAATTACTGATTTCTAGGTAAGAGACCTGTCTTAAATTTGAGAATGCTGATGAGCATGCAAAGTGACTTTCCCTTCCCTCCCCTGAATTTGCGGTAGCTTAGGTGAAAGTGCACTAACACTGCTAACGAACCACTCTCTTTTCCTTCTTCCATTCCTTCCTTCCTTATCAAAAATAAAACTAAACAGACAACACAGCTAATTATATATTTTGGACTACAAAACGAAATAATTTATGACGGCAATAACAATTACTAGCAAATCAGTAACAGTGGCTGAATACATAATGAGCCACCCATAGGTGAGGCGGGAGGGGGATCCTCACCCTGCTCTCATCCTCAAGCTTCTTCCCAGCCCAAAGCAGCACACTGAGTTGCTGTGAGAGACATTATCTTAACAGTGAAATTCCATCTGCCTTCAGGAATTAAAACTGATAGCCCCCCCCCCCCACCGGCCTAACTAGTCATTATGGCAGAGGTCCAAAGTAACAAAGAAAACCACAAAGAACGCCTGATCAGTGTTCTTCTTCACAGGACTCCCTACCTGTTCTTCCCGCGCATGCCAAAAATTTTTCAGTCCCCTACTAACACATAGCACCAGTCCATCTACCTCAACTAACCAAATTTCTCCGCCTATGAAAATGCATAGAAGCCAGGCCCTTTCTTTTGCCTGTAGAGAGCCAGCACAGCAGGTCCTCTGTGGTGACTCTCCCGTGTCTGCATTAAAGTTTCTTTTCCTCCTCTCCTCGTTGTTTTGCACCGCTTTAGATTGACTGCCCCAAATATTCACTCAGTCAAAAACAAAACAAAACAAATCATCAGTACTTATACTCAGTTACGGATTATTACAACGGACTAAGACGCACTATGGCACTTGAGAGCCTCGGTCTGGGCTCCTCCTGCCCGTATCTGGTGGCCAGGGAGAAATGTGGAACTGTGCAATCCTTTCTGTTCAACTTGCTGTGGTTCAAAATCCATACAAGTTTTCTTTTTCCTTTCTTTTTTTCAACCCACTTTCTTTGATAAGCATTTTAAACTTGCTAAACCCCAAGTCTAACCCAGTGCCATATCCACTGACGTGGAGACCTGAGTTCTGATAAAGACTCAGGCCATTTATCACGAGTGCCATCTTCTATAAATGTCTTCACCTTAATAACTAATTTGACATTGTGTATTTCATTCATGGCCTCCAGTTGCAAAGTGTAGCTAAGTATACCCATCTTTAAAGTAACTTCTGCCCTCTTAATTCCCTCTTGCTGCCTCTCCTTGGACCCCTACTCGCTCAAGACACACACACTCACAGACACACACACACACATGCACAATTTTACCCAGATTGTCCTCATTCTTTCCATCTCTCTAGATCTCTGGAGTTTCTTGGCTCCTTTTGATCTTTCCAAATAATCAGACTTCTTTTATCTGGGGCATAGGGGCCTCCTTGATAATGAAACACCCTATCTATGTATCTTCCTGGATCACTGACAAAGTTCTCCTTAAAAGCTTATTAAATGTGCTGTCATTGTACTCTAAGCATGCACATAATTCCCTTTAACCACCTTGAAGAATGGAAATCTAATTTCTGTTCTCACTGTGCTACTGCTTTTCTGCATTTTCAAGAGTGATAAAAACATTCCATTTGTAAAATCCATCCATCTTACCTAGCTCTGCATCTTATCCAACTTACGGATCCCTTTTAAGTGTGACTTCTTCCTTGGATAACCTGTGCAATTCTTTCCTCCCCCTGCCCAGCTCACAATGCCCAATCTTTGTCTTTTTTCACAATATCTTCAGACCTATTTCTCAAAGCTAAGAAGCCACTTTCTTTAGTTGATAATACTAGTGAGGTCTAAAAGAAGGGAGTAACTATAATAACAAATTCTATTATTAATCAATGTCAATAATACATATAGTATTAAGCGTTTTGCTAAGCAGGAAGGGGAGCAAAACCTAAAGGGTCCATAAACCAAGTATACAACCTAGTTAAATAGATACAACATATTTATAAAATACTTGCAAGAGACATAAACCCACTTTTTTATTTTTAAATTTTTTTAAAGTTTTATTTTTGGTACCGGGGATCAAACTTACAACCTTCCACTTGCCAGGCACGCGCTTGTGCCACTGAGCTAAATCCCTGGCCCTAAACCCACTTTTTGCACTTATATAACACTATTAAAGAATGCTCCATAGGAAACAATAAAGTAAGCTGAACTGGATTTTTTTTTCTTTTTACTAAGCAGTTTGATGAACAAAGTTTGATGAACAAAGACATACTAATAAGAACCAATTGAGTTAGTGTTTGTTTCTATATGCCTTCAAAGGACAGGATTTTTATCATTTTCAACATCTAAAAGGGGAAACTAAATAAAATGTTTCAGACTTTATTTGACACATGTTCTGAGCCATAAAGCAATGAGTCCAAAAAAAGCATTAGAGAGGATTCATCTGAAATTCCAGTCTTTAGTGAGTTAAAGATTTCTGTCCATACATGGCCCCTGTCTACAGACAAACAGACAGACAGACACACACACATGCACACACTCTTAAAACCTTTCTTTTGCAATATTCATATTGTATATCACATCATATTGAACCACATCAACTTCTGGCAGGGTGTGGAAATATTTCTACCCTTAAAATTCATCTTTTCCGTCATTATTCTAATGACTTAAATTTTATGATAAAGAACTCTTACTTTATTATCTTTCTACACCATTGAGTAATTGATTCTGTCCCATTACAGAATTTATGGGGGTAAACTGTACTTATTCATTTAACAATGTTGTTAAATACATTAAATATGTATGATATTATTCTAGACAGGGAGGAGCCACATATGAGAAATGACAAATTCTACAGACAAATGAATTACAATAAAGGGAAAAAGAAATATGCATGAAGGATAGTAACACACACACATATACATCTATATTTTCTCTCCCTCCCTCTCTTTCTCTTTCTCTCCAGAGTTATATGGCATACTTGAGGAATTCAGACAAAGGAGAAGTTGCATTTACTTAGCTTCACGAAGGGTGCAATTTAAAATGGTCCTTGAGGCAGGGATGAGGGAAGTATTTTACAGGAGAATATATTCTATGTTATAGGACAGGGGTCATTTTTTAGGGGGAAATGGCAGGTATGTTTGATCTTACATGCTTTTAACAGGCTCCTAGGGAAACAGAACAAACTAGTACAACTCCACTAATAGTAATATGGAATAAAAACTAATGCAGGAGATGGAAAAGATTTTGAATAATTTAGTTCAAAGTTATTCATTTTAAAGAGAGAGGAATGAGTAGTATGGTAGGTTAAGAACTGCATTCATATTTACCTCCATGATTGCAGGAGCAGCAGATAGGATAAGCAGGCTGTCAGAGCCATCTGTCCTTAGTCACTCTGCTCTATAAGCTCAAAGCAATGCCCCACCCTGTGCCCAAGCACCGTACCTATCTATAGGGATGATCCTGATTTAGTTCCCATGGTTATTTGCAAGTGTAACGCAAGGCAGTAGTCAATAAAATTTATATTGTTTTTATTTACAAAAAAAATCAGCATTTGGTAAATGCAAGTCAACCAAAATGCCTCAGGTTTCAATTTGTATTTTATTTATATGTCAAAATTAAATTGCCTACAAGTCATTTTTATTTCATGGAAGAATTGCCGTAAGTATACTGTATACTGCACATAAAGTAACTTCCTAAATGGTTAAAAATAAAAAGTAGTTTTCAGTTGTATCGGGCGGGGCTGGGGGGGACCTTCTTTGATAGTATTTTGCTATGCATGTTTTCAAAGACATGAGTACACACGGGAAAAATCAGATGTAGGGATAGTTGAGACAAGTTGTTAACGAGCAATTAAATGTGGCTCAGAAAATAGATGAGTGTAAAAGGCCAACGGGACTCCCTAAAAGTGAAACCTTGCGATTGAGAAGACTATCAAGGCGTGATGTGGGTAGCGGCCTGGCTGAGGAATCTGACACTAATAATGCATCATCAAAGTGTCTCACTGATTCCAGTCAGAGCTTCTGCTGCATCCTGGGGTAAGTGAGTAATAGTGCAAACTCCCAGTTTGAGCTGGGCTGTGAACTTCTGATGAATGAAGACCTTTAGCAGGTGATGACAGTGATGAATTGGATATCACCACATTCTCCGTTCTATTCCCTTAGTTGAGGAAGCTGCTCTTTATGTAATCTTGACTTCTATTTTCCCTTAAAGTGTAACGAAATATGTTTTGTTCTTATTATGCAAATATTTACTTACAGTACTTCACTACAAACTTGGTCAGAGGTACTGGATACACACATAAGGAGACCTTTGCTATGCATGCTACTGTTGTGGTCTGCATACTGGGCAGTTTCCCAGTCTCATTCCCTTTTCTTTTCATTTGGATCAAGTATTTTCCAAGTATTTTCAGCTTTTTAAAAATTGTCCCTCTACTGTGTTCAAAGCCACTGCTACACAGTGAACCACATGGTGTAAAACCTCCAGGAGGAGGGCAAACACAGTGCAGCGCCAACCCCTCTCCCAGGTTCCTAAAAGGTGCCCTGGTTCCTGTCTGATTGCTCTTTCTGATGGGAACTTTTTGTCATCACCACACAGGACATAAAAGAGGACAGGAGCTGTCTCCTCTGAAAACCAAGTTGCTGGAGTATGCAGTCCAGATCCATCCACTTCTTGGTGGCTTTGGCAGCCAGTTTCCAAATGGAAGGAAACCTTGAATACCATTTGCCAATTCCTTTGTCCAAATGAGAATCTGTGTGGCCTCCTCGGACCACTTGACGGGATGGTGACAGAGAACGTGAGCCACTTTGTCATCTTTCACCATACCCCTAAACAAAGCAGATGCATGAATTTTTTTTTCCTGCTACATTTCAGAGACAACACAAAATAGGAAATTACACATACAGAAGGAAGTTATATGTTACACAATAATCTCTAAGATTTATTTTCTCAAGGGATTCAAAGGTTTTGTTTTGTTTTTTTGTTGGCTATGTTATCTCAATGTCAGGTATCTTTCTTTACCCTTTCTCACTAGCTTAATTCTACTCTCATCCCTGGAAGAGAAAAGACTGTGTAATTCTTTGATGTACCCCATTAGTTTGAGAATTTATCCACCTATTATGTAACTGGCATCTTGATTTTTCTCTTGAAGTATATCAAAATATTTTGTTAGTATGCAAATAGTTGCTCCACAGCATACTACATTTGGGGCACATATGCAAATTCATTAAAAACTTCATTTGGGATACCCAGATACTGATAAAAGGTCATTAGCACAGACACTTCTCTATCAGTCTGCATACTAGGTATTTCCCCGATCTGATTGCCTCTTCATTTAATTAAACCTACTGTTCTCCAAATATTTTCAGCTTTTTTGCAGTCTCATCTCCAAACAACAGAGAGGACAATATGGCTGCTCACTAACAAGAAATCTACTCCTAGTTTAAACCTCTACAACCAAACAATCCTAGCTGCTACTGTTTTTTTTTTTTCATACCTGAATCTCTGAGTGCTCAAAAGCTCTGTTTGAATAGTTTATTCTCAGTCATGAATGCTAAATATATCTTTTTTCCTCCTGAATTCATGCCATAACTTTTTTTAGAACCATGGTGAGTGACTACAGTTGGTTTATGATCATCTCAGAAATAGGCTATCACTGTGGGCCCAAGTCACACTGAAAATACACATTTTGCAATGTGCACCAATACTGGCTTGTGCATTTATAGTTCAGATATTGTGAAGAAATATCTTAGGTGGTGCTTACCACCTGAATTTAATTGCTAAGGTGTTTATTTTCTATCTCCTTTGCTTTGGCCTGCCCAATTTGTGGGAGAATTCATTGAATAAAAGGACTATGAGACAGGTCATCCCATCATGTCCAAAGCTTTCAAAAACAGATGTTAGTGACCAATGATCAGTGATTAGTTTGGAAATAGGAACATTTATCATCTTGTGTTTGTTTTCTTATCTATAAAATGGGAACAAAGTATCATGCTACATAATAAAAAACCTGATGTTATTTGAATGAAAATGAATTCAGAGAAAAGACAGGGCATGGCAGTGGTGTCAAACCTATGGCATGTGTGTTATTGTGTTTTTCTTTTAAGACAAAAGATATTAATGTAGAGTTTTTTTTTTTTTTTTGTCTAAACTAAAATCTCAATGTTCAGGTTTAATTGCAATGTTGGCACCATGCAATAAATAAGTGGGTTTTGGGTTGTAGTTTGTCACTCAATCCCTAAAAGGTTTGCCATCACTGGGGAATGGGACACATGAAAGAGTTATTCAAAATACGAAGTATTATTATTTGGGTCCTGTCTTAGTTAATTTTCTCTCATTGCTGAGACAAAATACCTGATGCCAAAAACAAAGGAAGGAAATGTTTATTTAGCTCACAGTTTGTGGAGGTTTCAGTCTGTAATCACCTGGCTCCAAGGCAGTGTGTCATGGCACAGGGGCAACAGTTCAAGGCAGCAAAGGCGGCAAAAGCAAAAGAGGGGGAACAAACCTCTTTTCCTCCCTTGTATTGTAAGCAGGCTACCCCACATCCCCCAAGGCAGGGGTGTAGCAGTCACAAAACCTCTGTGCCTCTACTTACGCCCTTTTCACTTTTACTCCTAGCCCTTTTATACATGCATATACTTACACTGTGATAGGGCATAAATTTACATTTCCTTGTTATGGACAAAAATTTGGTTGTTCAGTGGTTGTAGACCACAGTGCTTCCACTTTTGGTTAAGTGCTAAATATTAGCATTGTGCAATGATTGTACACACTGATGGCTCAGGATGTTTCCTCACTCAGTGAGGACCCTGGCCCCCTGTTGAGTCACTGAGTTAAACTTCTAAACTTTTCAAGTTGAGAAACTGTATCAAACATAACAAGTCCAGAAGAAAATTCTATTCGATGTGCTGTCCCCATAGTAAAAGTTTATTTACAACACCTCCTGAATCTTTTCGTATAGTTCATATCATCACCCAAGTTATTGCTTTCTTGTCTTGGTACATTAAGTGGATGACTGAATGCACAAAGCCACAACTGAATCAGCAGAAAAATGAAACCCGGAGGAGGGAAAATAGAAAGGTGCTCTTGAGCTTCCACTGAAGTCATTCTCATCAGTCAACCTGCCCACACAAATAGTGGAAAATCAACTCATTTAAACAACTTGGGAGGCAAACCTGAGTTATAATAGGGCTCCTGAATGCAGGTCAATGAAAAATTGGCTGGCACACAAACTCTCATTTGTCATATTCCCTATGAATGCATGTTAATTGTTCTCATATTTAAATGCTGAGAAACAACCATAAAAAATACATGTTGTCAGACTGTTGGGAGTTTTCTAAAAACAAAACAGGATGACTATGACATAAAGTAAATTATTGTTGGTTCCTTGTGCTCTCAGCAGAATCACAAAAGGGCAAGGACTTCAGAGAAAAAAAAAAAATCATTCCTGTCTGGTTCAAATCCTAAAGCACAGAAAACAGAACTGGAGCTGAGATAATGAAATATATATTCAGTCCAAGTTTGTAGGTACTTATATGCCATTAGTTTTAGATGCCTAGAAACATAATGTTTGCTTATGAAAGGAATGTTAGAAAATCTTTCAGAATGATATAACCTAAAGAATAATATTGTTCTTCCTCCTATTTTTCTCCCAGAGAAATGCTAGCTACTGTTTATCAACCCCAGTTCTCTGTCATCTTCAGGAAAGGTGGGTCCTAAGTTATCAGTGTGTACAATCATTGCTCAATGCTAATATTTAGCACTTATCAAAAGTGGAAGCACTGTGGTCTACAACCACCAAACAATCAAATTTTTGTCCATAACAAGGAAATGTAAATTTATGCCCTATCACAGTGTAAGTATATGCATGTGTAAAAGGGCTAGGAGTAAAAGTGTAAAGGGCATGAGTAGTAGACCAATAGTTTGACAGTTTATGTATTTTTAGTAATGTAATTGTTGATCACTAACTCGATCTTTAAGGACCTTCTAATTTCTGTGATTCTCATAATATGTGCCTATAAAATCAACAAGGAAGAGTCAAACTTTCTGCCTTTCATTTTTTCACTATCTTAAGGATACATCGAACTGCTGCCTGTTATTGGCAGAAAGTACGTATTACTTGGTGACCTCTTCAGTTACCCTTCCCATTCCATCTGGTTTCTGCTCTCTGTTGTCCATCCCAAGTTTAGCCAAGTTTATGTTCTGACACTTGGGAATTAGGAAGGAAGTCAGGAGATCTGTGCAGACCAGATCAAAAGCTTCGCTCACGTGTTGGTTGTAACGATTCTCTTATTAGTCATATTTCTTTTTTTTAACCTTTCTATATTTCATCTTTTTTTAGCCTTCGAAGCCATACCTATGTGAGAGATTTTTGATATTTATGATACTGGATTTAGCAAAGAAATCTTATATATGATGCCAAAAGGTAAGTGACAAAAGAAAAAAAAAACATGATCTGAATTTCATCAAAATTAATTTTTTTTACTTCAAAAAATAATGTTTAGAAAGAGAAAAGAGAGTGCACAGAGTGGGAAAAATATTTGCAACTCACACATGATAAGGGACTTGTATTCAGAATACGCAAAGGAGTCTGACATTCAATAATACAAAGACAAACAATCCAATTTAAAAATGGCCAAAGAATCTCCTCCATAAAAGAGACAAAGCACCAATAAGTATTTGAAAAGGAGACCCACACTGTTAGTCATTAGGGAAATATAAATGAAAACTACACTTAGATACTACTTCACATGCATTTGAATGGTTAGAATAAAAAAAAAATCAAATAAATATAAGGGTTTGCAAGTACACGAGAAGTTGGGACCTTCATGATGCTGGTGGGGAATATAAAGTGGCACAAGGCCTTTAGAAAACAGTCTGGAAGTTCTTTAATAATGCAATAAAGTTATCCTATGACCCAGCAACTCTACTCCTAGATTTATACCCAGAAGAAATGAAAACATATATCTACACATCATATAACCTATATATAAATGTTTATGGTGGATTGTATAATAGAAAAAGGTAGAGACAATCTAAATGTCCGTAATGTATAAGTGAAACACGCATAGAGCAGAATATTATGTGGCTATAAATATTGATAAATATTTAGGAAGTACTTAGGAATACTAGGAAAAACTGATAAAATCTGAATTGCTACACCTTGAAATCAAGCTGAGTGAAAGAAGTCAGTCACAGAAATCCATGTATTACATGGTTTCATTCATTTGAAAGTGTAGAATAGGAAAACGTATAATGGCAGAAATTAGAGAAGCAGTTATTTAGGGTTGAAGGAGAAGGGGATGCGATGAAGTGATAAGAGGCCGACCACAGAAAGGAGTGTACTTTACTTTTAAGTTGATCCATGTGCTCTAAATCGTATGGAAAATGTTTGCACATATTTGTGAATATAGTAAATATCACTGAATTTTTCATTTTAAATTTTAAATGACTTTATGCTGTGTGACTCATATCTCAGTAAAACTGTTAGAAATTGTCTCTTCCTTTTAGTTTAGTTTTCCAGTAAGAGACGAGTACACTGGACAGACTCATTTAGCTTAACAGGGCTCACAGCCATGACCATGATGGCTTTTTTGTTTGTTTGTTTCGTTTTGTTTTAAGGTACAGTACAACATACAGAGATCTTTGTAAGACTTTTCCCAGGGTACAGTATAGAAGAGAGATTGGCAGACCTTTGTTCCCAGGGCTGCCTCTGACCTATCTGATACAGCTGGAAGAAAAGTGGTATTTTTTCTACATACTTTTTTAAAAGACCACACAACTTGTGATCCTTTAAATATCATAGGTGATTACAATTTGGTTTGTCAAAGAATAATTTTAAAGGATAAAGTAATGACTCATATAAATCTAAAAAGAACATGTCAGATATTTTATTTAAGTCATTAATTAATGACAAAAATAATAAGTAAAAGAACTGCTTCAAATGAGATGGCACAGGACAGACACATCTGTGAATATCCGCAAGGCTAAAATTGGTTAATGGACTTAAACTCGGCCACTTCCATAGGGTGATATCTCATCTATATCTATACTGCAAAAGTTGATTTGTTTTACATAAACAGGAGTTATTTACTTTATAATCAGCCAGTTATCTTCAAACAACACAGAGTTGCAAAGTAAGCAAAGACAAGAAAAGGCTATATTTCCTATAGAATCAGATAACTCTGGAAGGTTTTCTAGACCATACCTAATAATCCATGGAAAGATATTCAGAAATTTCTTGGTCCATTTTAAAGATTTTTGCAAGTTTTCATGACAGGTTAAAGAGTAATACATCTATGCATATAGTTTGATAATTTAAGTTCCTCTATTATTTGATCTGCCAAATTTTATCATTCACATTTCTTCAATTATATTTAGTAGTATTTTTAGTGTGAATAAAGGAATGATGAGTTGCACGATCAATGACATTTGGATGCAATGAAATACAATCATTTCACCAACTTGCCAATTTAAGATGGTTTTGAGGATAGATAACCTCAGCTAACATCTACCTGAGGAAGGACAGAAATTATCACCTTTGATCTATAAAGCATCCAGTCATGTCAAAATTTTAACACAATTTTAATTCAATTCAGAATGAATCACTTATTACTGAAGACTTGTGAACTAAAGGACAACGTCCTTGAATCAGTAGGAAACACTAATATCACAGTTTCAAAGTGTGTCTGTGTGTGTGTGTGTGTGTGTGTGTTTTAAAGAACTAGACTGGAAAATCAATAATTAAAATAATAGCAAAGACCTCTGAAAATATAAAGCACCTCATATATTACTAGCACTATCTCATAGGAGGTCATAACATATGAGGGAACGGCTACATTTGAACTATGACAACTGAAAGAGAATCATTCTGAGTTATAATGAGACACTAAGAGCATTTCTCGATGAAAAGACATGATTAGCAAGTGTAATTTCATAGATGCACAAAATGGTCCCTTCTTAGGTTGGCACTTAAACATTTTCATAAAGAACTCCTGCAGAAAACTACAGTATCTGCACTACATATTACACTTTTACTTTTCATATAGATGAAAAATCTTTCCAAACTCTTTTTTATGCTTTTCTTTCAAAATTTTTTCACGCAGGTTAGGAGAGTTCATTTAGTCAATGTGAGGGATTATTTCCTTCTGTCATTTTTTCAAAATTTCTTTGAATAAACACAAAGAAGGAAAATGAGTACACAATTTTGGTATCACATTCAGTTTTATAAATAACTGGCTTGAGGAAATGGAAAGGAACACTATCTAACACTTTCTTTAAGGAAAACTATAGAAAAGTTAAGTGATGTGACCCATAGAATTTTATCTTTTCTCTAATCACTCTTTTTTTTTTTTTTCCATCATCTCCTTTTTGGTCTTCTTTTATTTCCTGTGAACAATTATTGCCTTCTTGTTTTCTCCTCTTTGTTTCAAACTCACTTTAGCAAATGTTTTAAACAACAACTCATTTTATATGAATATCTTTCATTTATTAATTGGAAGCAAGGGTAAACAGCATCGGATTGAATTCAAGCTTTTAGGGCTTCAATTCCTAATTATGGAAATTTGGGCAAATTATCCATTAAGATCTATGAACTATAACCTTTTTTATCTGAAAAATGGGGAAAACTCAATCTGTCTCACAGATCACTATAAAATTTAAAGGACTTTATAAAAATAAAATGTAAAATGGCATATAAATGTCAATATTACAATTGTTCCTTTTTCAAAAGTCAAGAACTGGGAATATTACAGACCTAGAATGTATTGCCACTTCTGATGGATTGAGTTTACAAATTAAAGAAATTTATAGGACATTTTACATGAAAAGAAAACTCAATTGTATAGAAATGACTTGAAGTATCAACCCCTATACCCCTGGTAAATTCATGAAGGAAATCCACTGAGTTACTAATACTCACTGACATAAATTCATAAATCAAAGAAAGTGGCAGAGAAAAGATTTTAAAAGACTGAATAGTTGCAGTAAGTTCTTAAAAGAATCTATATCCTAAAAATGTGTGTAGCACAGCATATGGTTGGAGAGGGTGGAGTTAAAGAAGTTGCAAGGAGACAGAAGCCTGTGTGTTGGTTCTTAAAGAAGCAAGAAAGTGTTTCTGGTCTCATGATTATAATACACTGTGACTTTATTTGCAACTTCAAAAATAAATCTGAAATTCAGATTTCTCCAAAACTGAAAATATGAATCTTGGAATACTTGCAGTAGGATACTTTTTACTTATGTTTCTATGAGTCCAAGTTTGATTAGAGTTAGTTCAAAATGTAATTGTAGGTTATGAAAAATGTCATCAGAGATTTGCTGTTAACTTTTCTCACTAAGAGGTATTCCATACCAAACCCAGAAGATTTAAGGAAATGTTGAATATTTCTTTACTGCAATTATGGTAACCCATGTGTTCTCAAATTTTCCTCCTACTAGACTCTAGGCACTATAGGTAAAGTATCACAAATGTCCTCTAACGAATATGGTAAATTCACAACCAAACAAATGTTCCAGCAGTCACTGGAAAACAAGATAGCTGTATGGAGTGTGTTAGTTTCTTTCTTTTCAGATAAATGAAAAGAAAAATCAAGGCACTGGAGCTTGATAAGGTAAGAGTATCTGCACAAATTCTTGGCTCCATCTTCATAGAAGGGTGGAGTTGTACGTTAGCCTGGTAGGGATGCTATAATATAATCTTATAAACTAGGAAGAATATACATAACAGAAACTTATTTCCCAAAGTTCTGGAGGTGCAGAAGTCCAAGATCAATTTGCTGGCAGTTTTGATGTCTGCTGAGGTTCCATTTTTTGGTTCATAAGTGGTATCTTCTCACGGTATCCTCATATGAAAGAGGCAAGGAGTCTCCCTCTGTCCTCATTTATAAAAGTACTGATCTCACTCATGAAAGCCTACTCTCAAAATCTAACCAATTGCAAAAGGCCCCACCTCCTAATACTATAAGGTGAGTGGTGCTTACACAGATATTCAGAATGTAGCAAATAGGGAATAACTGGTTTGCTAGAAAAGTTTCAGACTAAGAAAATGTACCTGACTTTTCCTGGGTAGATGCAGAAAAAAAAAAAGACACTTAAACTCTTTGTGGTTTGAATTTATACTAGAAGCATCTTCAAGGAAACCTTAACACCTAGACAGTAAAGTAACCTAGGATTGCTACATCTCAGAGAATTAGCAGAAACCAACTTGAAATCTTATCTACAAGGACATCTTCATCCAAACATCCTAAGTGTTTTTCTGGATAAAATTAAAATTATCAAAAGATAACCAAATATAAAAAAAAAAAACTGACAGGAAAAAAGTGCTATCGTGAATAAAGAAAATACTAAAAAGTAGCAGTTCACAAAAGATACAAAGAACTAGATACAGTAATTAGATAAACACCACGTCATGTTCCACCAAATATATTATCACAGCATGTGCAAACTGTACCATTTCTAAGAAAGAATCCTACCAATTCAGTCCATGGTTGGCTGGCTCCAAGCAGATATGGCATGGTGGAAGGGTCTGACAGAAGAAAGCTACTCAACCTATAGCAGCCAGGAAGCGGGGGTCGGGGGGTCGGGGGAGCAAGCAACTGGGGTAGTTAACACATTCTCCTCAGTCAGTCCCCAGTGATCTACATTTCCCAGTCAGATATCACTTCCTAACAGGACATTAACTATGAACCTCTCCACAGATTAATCCAGGGATGAGAACAGTGCTCTCATGATCCAATAACTTCCAAAAAGCTCCATCTCTGCACACAGGAGAGTTACATTTTAGATCTAAAGCATAACACATCTCAACTTCTGACATTGAAAAGATATTCACGGCGGGGACGGGGATGGGGTACTGAGGTGGACTAGGGATATAGCTCAGCAGCGCTGTGCCTGCCAGGTCATGCCAAGTCCTGAGTTCAATTCCCTGTACAAGCCCACCTACCCCAAAAAAGAAAGGTATTCAGGGGATTGCTAGAGATATTGAGAAACTAATGGCTTATATTCTTATTGTATGAAGTGCTCCAACTCTAACTTTTTCTCTTCTCTTGCCTGCCTCATGATGCTAGAAAAATTAATTATCAGAAATGAAAAAATGAATGTCATAAAGTAAGTTTTCTCATATCATACACAAAAATAAATGGTGGGTGAAACAAAAGAGCTGAAAATTAAATCTGAAACTAAAGTGAGAATATGTTTATGACTGGGGAATAGATGGATGACTTAAGAAATAAAAATTATAAATCTTAAAAGAACAAGACTGACACATTTAGCTCAGTTTAACTCATTATTTAAACATTTAGCTCAGTTTAAACTCATTATATTTCAATATAATGCTTGCTTGAAATATACTCAACCCACTATGAATCAGTTTAACTATATTAACCTCTGTTCATACAAAAACATCATAAAGAAATTGAAAACTAGAGACAAACTATTGCCTGGCAAAAGAGATCAGGTTTTAAAGACTTTCTAAGAATCAATAGCCCAAGAAGATAACAGATCAAAGAAAGTAGCGATCCAAAGAAGTTGAGACTGCCATGGCGAAGGACTACAAAATGACAGTGACCACACAGAAATAACGTTTACCCTCAGATGGGCAGACATGATTAGGTCAGGAATGAGTCAGGATGTGGAGCACAGGAGCCCTGGTGGTGTCATGGTTGTGCAGGTTAATATGACATATTTAATAAAGACGAAGATGTGGTTATGCATGAGGTAGCAATTGGCTCCCAAGTGTTTATATCCTAGTGAATATCTTCAATAAGACACAAATCAACAAATGCTCATAGCATATTACTAGGAAATAAAGCACTGAAAATATAGGTAGCTTCAACCACATACGGAATGTTTCACTTCTGGGAGCTGAGACATACCATGTGTGTCAAAGTACCCAGTGAACATTGAAAATTTTTTTTTAAAGTATTATCTTAAAAGACATTGTCATTAATTTCTCTCAAAATGCTCCCCTCTTGCTTCAAATATACTCAACCCACTACGAAGCAGTTCTGCAAGTCCTCTTTGGTGAGCGTCTTCGTAAGTTGTGATAAGTATGGTGAATGCTGCCGCCAAGTGCCATCCAATGGAAAGCCAAGCTTGCAACAACAGTAGGGTGCCCTCATCCACCTTTTTCACTAGTTCTGCCTCCATGAGACTCTTGGCTCTTCCCGAAAGTCAAAATCAGCATGAAAGGTAAAAATGCTAAATCAATTCACAGCATCCTCACAACCACAATTAAAGAGGAATTCCAGATCTCTTTCAGAAAGTGGCAAGAACAATGGGATAAGTGTGATCAAAGCGAGAGGAAGTATTTTGAGGGCGATTAACAGCATTGTCATTTGCTGTAATAAAATTTAAAAAAAAAATAAACCAACGTATTTTTTTGATCACACCAAGTTGCTTTTTACTCATTTTCATAAAAATGCAGAGAAAAAAATGATTATTTCAAAAGTCCAAAAAGCAGTAATGTGATAACATATTGCACCTGGACTGGCTCAAAACATTACCACAGATAGGAAGGGCAAGAGCCCTGCCCCCATCATGCCAAAGCCCCCTTCTCAGAGAAACAACTGCTGAGCAGAATCAGTATATGCATATTACTGTGCAAAACAGAGGATGCAAGGATTCTCCTAAGGGCCCAGAGGAATGGTTTTGAATCTGTTATTTCAAGATGAGGATGGTACAGCCATTGCCATCCTCCTCTTCCTTCAAGCTCCTTCTGTCCTGGTGCCACCCTGGAGGAGTGGTCACCACTGCATCAGGAGGAAGTCTGCCACTGTCTACACTGGGTCCTTGTGAATAATGGGAATTCTGAAAGTAAAACTGTTGGGGCTGAAATGTTTTCAGAAAGCTTCTAATGGGAGCTCATGTCAGTTTCAGCCAACAGTTTCAAAGCCTGTCACATACTTTTGTGCACTGGAGGAAATCTGCTCTCTCTGTCCTTTCAAGTTCTGATGAGCTCGGTAGATGTGCTTCAAAATAGCTCCAGTTTTTCCTAATTGTTTAAGCAGTGGCTCATGGAAATTATTTAAATAATCTTTTCATTTTTCATATATTTTTCTTGTGGAAATCTAAGACTTACATGTTAACTAAGAATGACATGGTTCTATATTTCATTTGTTCAACATTAGGTGTATTGCAATCAGAGTGTGATCCTTTGGCATTCAATCACAGATCTTTGATTAAGCTACTGTTATTCTTTTGACTTATCTCATAATGCCTAGTGGTTTTTTTTTTTTTTTTTTGCCGAGGATTTCATTTATAAACAGATCCCTCTCACTTTTTATTCCTTTCAAATCAGACAGGTTTTTAAAAAGTAAAATCTAATACAATACATAACTGTTGGAAAACATTTTAAAATTTAATAAGATTAGCTTATCTGTGGCATTTCAACGGTTTCAGTATGAAAATAACAACATCAGTTAGAACATGTACTTCTAAAGTGTAAAACAGGTTTGAGTATGCAAAGTCATGAAGAAACTTGGGCAGAATGCCTAGATAGGACACCAAAAGAATGATCCATACAGGAAAAACTGGACTTCATTAAAATGAACTTATTTAGGTTGATTTGTTTTCAGAAAATTAAAATTAAGCCGAGGATGCTGAGAAAATATTTGTGAGTCATATATCTGATACAGGATATATACCTAGAACATCTGAAGGACTGTTACAACTCAATGCAAAAAGAGGAGAAGCTAATTAGTACATGAAAAAAAGACCTGAATAAAAATTTCTCTAACAAAGATACACAAATTCCCACAAGAACAAAATGCTTGACATCATGATTCATCAGAAGAACATGAAACAAAATCACAGGGAGATATCATCTTTATATTCACTATGGCTACAAGGAAAACAAAACAAAATGAAACAAAACAATGAAAGTGGTGGTGAGATTGTAGAGAAACTGGTATAGTCACGTTATTGGTGGGACTGTAAAATGGTGTAGGAACCACAGAAAATAGTCTGGCAGCTCCTTCCACAGGCTAAATGTGCTACCACATGATCCAATGATTCCACTTCTAGTATAAGCCAAAGAGACATTAAAAAAAAAATAAAGAAAATAAAACCTCCCTTCATAGAAGGGTCTACTCACTGAGGTTCCACTTCAGGCCTGTCGTCGTCACCTGATTACAAGGCTGTCCAACAGGAACCAGGCCACACCAATCTCCTTCCAGTCCAGTGTCTACGTGCAGTTTGTGCTTTCCCTGAAGTGGAGAAGAAATGACCATTAAGGAAGGGGAAAATAAGGGAAACATGTTAATGTGGCCAAAACACTTAGTAATGTGTACTGAGTGCTGGCCTAGGGTCTTCTTATGGTTTATCTTAATCTTAACAACACATTTATTTAGTACATGCTGAATAATCCTACAAGTTTTCAATTGACTTGATTCTCACAGTAATGTTTCAAGGTAGCTTACTGTTCATTATTAATTTTGTATATGAGAAAACCGAAGCTTGCAGACATTAAACGTGTCCAGGACCACATGGAGAGAGAAGATTCCTTCTTCTTCCTGCCAAATCCATGCTATAGATGTAGCACTATGTGACACAGCATTCTGGAGTCTTAAACACTTGTTTGAATGCATAAAAAGCATATTTTCCCAAGTTAAATCATCTGATTACCTGAACTCTAGACTTCAGAGTTCAAAGTCAACACTTCCTCCATAGGAAAGGTTCAGAAAAAATGTACTTCTACCAGGAAATAGTTTTTGTTCCATGAGAAATGGTATGTTTCTTCCATTCTGATCATAAAAACATAAAATTTATTATGTTTTCAATTCTTCAGATTATGGGAATGTTAAAATTTAATGGAATGCTCAATCAAGGTGACAATGTTTGTTTTTAAAATAAGATATTTGGATACCCTCCTGTTTCCTCAAAGTAATAAACATCTATCTATTCTTTCCATTATTATTGGGGAATACAGTCTTTATAGAAAGATAACTCAAGTCCTATGGGAAAATGCTAAGGCACACATACATGCAACAATAGCAGAAAGGTATTTTTCTTAACTCATAGTGCCTTATCTATTCAAAATATGATATATAACCAGAATAAAGCAACTAGGTCTCCTTTGGTACTCACTTTACTATTTCTACTATATCTTTGTACTCTATGTTGTAGATTTCCAGTGTAGGTTTATTGTGCTTTATATAACATCTCAGAGTAGAAGTAGACTTGCTTTGTCTTTTGTCAAAGAATTGCTTTTACTACTAAGAAAATAATTCTCTATATTGTGTATCAATCCCTGAATTTTAACACACATTCATTTAGATCCTTACCAATTCTACAATTCATACACATAGTCACAGAATGTTTTCTGTTTTTATTCGAACAATTAATCAGATGGTCATGAGTTCAATTAAAAGGGCCTAAATATAATCCAACACCAGGAAATTTTTAAGGGAAATACAAAAGACATTTTGAACTTGGTGGCCATCACTGGGAGAGAAGACAGGCAATAGGTATAAACACAGTAAGCAGTAAAATAGGTGCACACAGCGAAACCAGGTGGATTAAAAGCATGATGGACTGTGAGAGGGATAATAACATACATAAGCAGTTGTGGAATGAGACGTGAAACAGCCCTTCTCTTTGCCCAGCCATAATTTGTTTATTCATGTAGCTTCAGGCAAGTGCTAGAGACACAACTATACTTCATAAAACTGATGGGTGCATGGAGGGCAAAGACAGAAGTTGAAAAGACTGCATGTCAGATATCTCATGTCTTAGTTACTTTTCACTTGCTACTGAGACAGAATACCTGATGCCCAAAATTAGGGAAGGAACGGTTTCTTTCTTACAGTTCTTGGGGGTTTCAGTCCATACTCAGTTGGCTCCAAGATAGCATGGCATGGTGGGGCCACCATTCATGGCCGCAGCAAACAGCAAGACATGCAAACCAGCAAAAGAGAGAGGACACGCCTTCTTCCCGCTCTTACGTTGTATGTTGGCTCCAACCCTGGGTGCATGCAGCACTCACATCACCAATCCCAGTGCTAGACAACAAACCAATCACAAATGCCAGACTCAACCCCGTCCATTATTACATGAGGCTTTGGGGGGGACACAGGACCATACCCATAGCACCTCATTATAGCTGGGGCAATAGGTAAGCAAGGTGCTCCCTGAAGAGCAAAGCTTGTGCTGGGGACTGGAGGACAAACAAGCTTCAACTCTGTAAAGAAACAAGGAAGGAAGGGTCTAAACACCAAGGGAACATGTGCCTAAAGTCTACCAGGGAGATGCGGATGGCATCAGACATCCAATTATGGGTCAAGTAGATAGGGATCTATGTGTGGAAGAAACATTTTTAGGGCACTGAAACCATTCTGTGTCACACTGAAATGATGAATCCATGATATCAAGTATTCATCAAAACTCACTGAATGCACAACATGCAGTAAACCCTATTGTCAGTTATGAAAATTAGTTAATAATATATCAACATTAGTTCATCATCTGCAACAAATGAACTAGATTAAGGCAAGTAAATGGGATGAACTGCAAGGAGGGGACAGGTATATAATATGCTCAGTGTCCCATAAACCTAAAAATGCTCCAGAGAAAGTCTATTAATTTTAAATGTGTCTCACAGCAATCATTTTGTTTCTTACTGCTTACGTGGGACCAACTGCAATGAGCTGGTAGGTTTGAAACCTGCACTAGATGAATGGTGCTACACCAGGATGGCGTGCAGCTGCTTCTCAGCAGCCATTACCATGTATCCTGTCATTACCTCTAAAAACAGTTTTTATTTTGAGGCATGAAGCTGCCTTTATTCCTTTCTATGAAGTTTTCTACTAAACCTATTTAGATGGAATAGCTTGCCACAGAAACCTGAGTTTTGTTTCTCCTTACCATACTCCAACATAGAAATAATGATCTCTGCAGGTAGAAATCCTACATACAATACAAACTACCAAAGGTAGGACACTGAGTAATTCTGAAATTCTGGGAGCCTTTTCTGTGATTAAACAAGTTCAGCACAGAAGAGTTTGCAGAAGTTCTGATTTTCTTTCAGTTAATTTAAGTTTCATTAACAAAGCAATAAGCACTGAGAATGACTTGTTATGAAGGCAGGGCCTGGCCCAGTTTCCAGTTGAAATGCTGTACTCCCAGTGTCCCCACATGAAAACAGCACATTTTCAGAAGGACTTCTTCCTGTTAACCCATAACTTCTTGGGAGTGCTGTCAGTATCAGGCAATGGGACTCAAAGGTTGATACGGTTGTTGTTCCTGCTAACTTTAGTAAAGAATGAAGAAAAAAAAATATTTTTCAACTGGTGGCTATTAACTCCCTGAGAGAAGAGTCTTCAACCTGTGTCATATAATACAAAAGAAACAGCACATATACATGTTAACTTTTATTTTCCCAGGGAGAGGAAAGGCTTTTCTAAATCACTGATTTAAAAGACATAGTAGATA
>RJWM01027527.1:0-17791 GCA_004363535.1 Dasyprocta punctata
TGCAGGACCATTACATTTTTACATTACTTTTGTACTTATGTTTGTGAATGTATATTTTTCTGTACACACACGTATGCACACACACATATATATATTTTACATTGAGTATGTATGCACACATATTTCTTGTGAGTCTTAAATATCAGCTTATCATTACTAATGTGTTGAAGATTCAAAGCCATTTTAAATAGTTTTTTGATTCTAGATTCTGCCAGAATTTCAATATATTTTGAAAACAAAGTTACAGTCAGTCAAACCAACAAATTTATTCTTTTAACTGTAAAATCTGCACCAAAACATATAGAGTTGCTATTTTTTTTTCCATTTGAAGTTTGTAAGAATATTTTAAAAAGGAATGTCACAGATATTTAGGGAAAACTGAGCATAATATTGTCATTGATATGTCTTATAGACTATCTCATGATTTTTAAGTATAATATCAGAGAAATTGATCCTTATACATCATAAACTATAAAATAATTCCATTAAGTAAAACTTAAACTCAGAACCATAACTGTCAGCAATGTAGTCAATCCTGGGCACGAGTAATTTAAACATTCTTTGGTGAACTGGAGGGTTAAATGGACATGAATATTGCATATATAAAAACCATTGAAGATACACAATGGTTGAAAAAAAACAGAGTGTTTTCAAATACAATATTTTATTGTAGTAAAAGACATGTAGTCATTAAACCCTTTCAAATTAGTCCTCTTGCTTGAGCACACTTATCCCATTATTCTTCCCACTGTCTGAAGCAGCTCTGAACGTGCTCTTGGATGTGATGTGATCAAAAATATGGTTAGTGCTGCTGCTGAGTGTGAGCCAGTGGAAATACAGTCGTGCAAAAGCACTGTAGCACATCTTCCACCTTATTCATTGGTTCTGGCACATTGAGACTTCTGCATTTTCCCCAAAGTCAAAATGATCGTGAAATGTAAATTTTTGAATGGATTTGGAGCATCAAGACAGTCATGCTAGTACCACTAAAGACACTTAGGAAAGATAACTTCCAGGACAGCTTTAGAAAATGGTAATAAAGATGGGATAATTGCATTCAAAGAAAGGAGGAATAAAGCTAATTTATCTTTTACTGTAATAATTTTTTAATCTATACATTCACTCTATCTTGTGATCACACATCATCAAATGACCTTAACTTAAAATCAAAAGAGAATATCAGCAGAACAGTGAGTCTGGAGAAGAATTACTTACATTGTCTAAACACAATCCATTAAGCTTAATTGGCTAGAATGAAGCTAGAATAATCAGTGCCCCAATAGAGAAAGCATTGTGTGAATTTGCACATAATTGTATCCCTGTTCGCTGGTGAATGCCGTGATAATAATAGCTAGCTAAACATTTGTTTCTTGATTATTATTTGATCGATAGTGCAAACATTTTGCAAACATCACATTGATCTCCAGACCATTCCAACGAGTACTGAAAGTATTATTTTTCTATTTATTCCACAAGTGAGATAACTAAGCTTAAGAGAAGCTAAGGAGGGCTTGACGTGTGTTAATTCTAAATCTTCTCATACTTGAGCTCATCAGATCACATATCATTTCTGGGAATACTTTTCTGCCTTTCTCCTCTAGCTAAGAGAGAGTAGTTGATTACCATACAAAGCCAGTTGAGCCCATAAAATGTCACTTTTGAGAAACTACTGCTATTTTAACAAAAACAGTCAGAGAAGTACTTATGTCATTATTTATATTACTCATCAAATATTTCATTTACTTTTGTTTGCTAACCTTGTTTTAGTTTTACTATTTCTTAATAACACCACAAAATAAAACACAAGATAAAAACTAACATTACAAAAAAGTTTATTACTAGTGTTGATAGGTAAAATGTAGAGAACACAGTTAAATTTGATGGTCAGATAAACAAAACATATTTAATGAAGTGTACTAGTTTTTATTTCCAAAACTCAGCAAGTTTAGCTTCTATAATTAATATTTTTTTTGCTATTACTTCTGTGATATAGTATCTTAAAGCAGCAAAAATTTATTCTCTCATAATTCTGAAGTTGAAAGTCTAAAATTAAGGTATTGCAGGTGTCTTGGCTACTTTTCTCTCCTTACTGAGACAAAAAAATCCAATGCCAAAAGTTGAAGAGTGAAGAGTGTATTTAGCTCACTTGTGGAGGTTTCAGCCTGTAATCAGCTGGCTCTAAGGCAGGGTGGCATGGCACAGGAGCAACAATTCATGGCGGAGGAAGACAGCAAAAGTCAAAAAGGGAAGAACAAGCTTCTTTCCCTCCCTTACTGGGTGTAAGCAGGCTACCCCCACTCCAGGGTCGGTTGTAGCAGTCACACCATCTCCCTGCCTTCTTCTTGCACAGGATGAGAATGTTTACAAAATGAGCCCCTGGCCCATTGTTGAGTCGCTAAGTTAACATCTAAACTTCTCAAACTGGCACGATGTATCAACCATTACAGCAGTGCCGCTCTTCTTGGAGGGCGGGAGGCAGAACCCAAATCTGTATCTTTACCTTCTCTGAAAGCTTCTAGAAGTTTCATGATTCCCCTAGAGTATAGCTTCTACATTCAACTTCAAAGTCAAAATCATAACTTTTTTTTTTCCCTAATCTTCTGTCACCATGTTATAAAGACTCTTAGGATAACACTGGGCCCACCCAGATTTCACGAGATAATTTTCCTGTTTGAAGATTCTTATTGGATCACATTTGCAAGGTCCTTTTGGATGTGAAGTAACATCTCTGAGGCTACAGGGATTAGGACATGAACATTTAGTAATGAGACTATTATTCTCATTACCATAAGTAGTTTCTTATTTTGCTCCAGCAATTTATTCATTTCTATGGTAATTGTTTCTTGTATTCTTTCTTCTCTTCTCAAAATCAGAATGTTTATTGCCTCAGTTAGAATATTAGTGCCAACATGTCAAGCAGTTGCTGTGGATGCCAGAGTGGATGTCCTACCCAGGACCATTACGGAAGCAGGCTTCAAGGAGTTGTTCAAGATTTCAGCCATGTTTGCCAAAACCATACTACAGAACACAAGAAACCAAAGGTACCTATGAGTACTCTGTGTACAAAAACAAAATAAGAAGGGCTACCTAAATCTGGACCTTCAGACTAAAAACCAAAGAGATGACAGCTAAATTGGGTGCCGGCAGGAGTGGCTCTGTTGCTAAAACCATAAAGTTGTCCTCATCCTGGGACTTTTACTGCTCCTGGTTCCATATTCTCTGTTTTACCAGAAGTGCTTATAGATTTTAAAAATGAAGGACACATTGCCTTGAATTCGAAGAACTTACCATTGTTTCCTATATTCTATCCTTCTTCCTGTGTTTACTTTTCTTGTAGAAGTTAATTGTTAGCACTTCTTTTGGTAAGGTCCCATGGGTGGTAAAGTCCCTTTACCTGCCTGTACCAGAAAACACGTCATCATTCCCTCCTATCTACTCCTACTTTGTATTGCTTTGATTTTATTCTAGGGAGTTGTGTTCTGTTCTTAGCCACTCTTGGGATGGAAGGCAGTCAGAGGTAAACTCTACCTTTTTTTTCCATTTACAATAGAGTCCTATTAGATGAAAAGATACAATGATGCTTCTAAATGGATTATTCAAAGAGCTGTATCTTATAAGGATTTAAATCAAAGAGGCCTGTGATTTTGAGGAGAGAAAATATCTGGTAGGTCTGTGATTCACAGGACAGAATAAAAAATGAGTAGAAGGATCAATTATGATACAATAAACCTGGATAAAACTGTGAAGCCGTACCTTTCTGCAAAACTTCTAAATTATGTGACCCAATATACTTTTTTGCTTGCTAAAGTAAAGTTGTACCTGTTCCTAACAAATTAAAATTAAAGAAAATATTAATTTTAAGCAAATGAATTGCATAATGTTTTATAATAACTACTTGAGACTTTATGGTAAGAAAAAAGTTAAACCCTGTTGTTAACTTGTCTATTACTGTTTTTATTTATTTATTTATTTTTATTTTAAACAGAAGAAAAGTAAGAAATTAAAGTGAAACAATTTCACAACCAACCAATAGGAGAGTAGCAATAATCTGCACATTGCATATTGTTATAATCACAGCAGTTGTTTGGGGTATAAGACATAAACATGAAACATTGTCTATTACTATTGGTTCAGAGACCCATTGAACTGATTTCTTTCTTAGTACAGTCACAGTTCTAAAGCTTAAAATATAAACAAAGAAAATAAAGTATAAAATCAAATTTCTATTAGATGAGGGCTCAAAGTTTACCATAACCATATTTGCTATTTGCTAATTGGCTTCTGTGGATGTTAGAAGAATGTTTAAAATTAATTGGTTTTGTGGTCAACCTGAGAGTTTGGTGGCACACACTTTTAGGCATGACTGAGTGAGTGATGTAGTCATTGCCCAGGGGTCTATCGCTGATTCCTCATCCTTCTGCTTTGGCTTTCTTCCTCTGTTCTGCATCCCAGTAGCTATGCACAGCTTCTCTCTGCCATGACCTTCCACCATGAAACCTCTGCCTTGAATCCAGCCAGGGAGGGACTAAAAGCATAAGCAAATGAAACTTCCCTTCAAGTTGTGGATGTTGAGCATTATATCTCGAGTTCCATTTGTTCTTGGAATGATTCTATATTCTACTACTCTGAGATTTTTTTCAACTGTAGTAAAGAAGATTATGGGAGGGAAAGAAAGCACTTTCATATTATTCTTTGGCTTTATACTAATTTTATCCTTCTGGAAATCTGAATTTTCTAGTCTTTACTTCATTTACCATTAAAAAAAAAACTTTCTGATGTCCTAGAGAATTCTGAAATATGAAGATGAAGGTTTCACAACCAGTATCCATTGGCTCATTCATGAATGATGTGGAAAACACTTCAAGACTTACATATCACTGATCAAAATTAAGCTACACTTCTTGCTCTCTAAACATCATTATATTTATAGCATATAAAAAGGACATCTTAAAAGAAGGTTTGACAGTTAACTGGAGTGCCCAGGTATTGAACATTTCTGCTTATTGAATAGATATTGATTCTGATGCTTAATGAAGTCTTGATATACTGAATGTTAAGTGTTTGCATACTTGAGCAGAGACAATGAACCCCAGAAACCATGGCTTCCATGAGGTTGTAGTTTTACATATTTGTTAAATAATATTTTTACTGGTAAGACCACATCAATGGTTACCTCAGTATGACAAATGTGTATAATTAGAATTCCTTTACATCTTTGTAAACACAAAGAAGGAAAACACTGGAATGTTAAAGTTTGTGTGATATGTGAAGTTACACACTCAACACATACTAAACACGTATACATATGTATAAAAAGCATATACTTTATACAGTTTTATATATTACAACTGCACATATCGGCACATTCATATACATATTTTAAATATTTTAAATGCATGTTAATTGCATAAAGGAAGATTGGTCCCACAGGAAAAAAAACAGCACAGATATATAGTGAAAATAAAATTTGCAGAGACACTACAATGTGCATATACTAGCATTAACAATACGTAGTGTAGAAAGGGAAAATTTCCGATTTTGTTAGCTTACAGAGCTTATCACACCCAAGAGAGAATTAAAAATCTCCAAACTACCTGCTTAATAAGCATCTCTGAGCATAAATCTTTTACTTTTAAATACAATTTAGAAGTAAATAAATTCTAACTTATCTCTTATGGACAATGTCAGTATTTCCTACCTTGCACACTAGGAATTTGCATTTGTTATGACACCAGATATAATAAAATATTCTATATCCATTTATTTTATATCACTTTAGACATATAATAATTTCTGAATCACAGTACAAATCAGTTGCCAAAAAAATGATCTTGAACAGTTAAAAATTTGTATATTCTCTGCTCCTTCCTCCCTTTTAAGATTTATAATATATCTACAATGTCAGATTATTCTGAAGTTATGTATTAAAATCTATCCTTTTTTCCTCCAATAATTTTTGTTCTGTAAGAAACAATGCATTTATGCTCACTACCAGGTTTATGTGTGCATCTGTCTAGCAATGTTGATTTCCTAAACTTGGTCCTTTAGGAAGATCATGGGAACATTATTCCTGAGGTCTACAATTCTCATAGCTGTTGCCTCTGCCTTCTATATTTGAACATAATTTCTGCTGCATCAAAAATATTTGGTTTAAATTCTTTTTGGCTTTACAGAATTGCTGTCTTAATTTCTGGTAATAATATAATTTTATTTTTCTTCCAATTCACAGCCATTCTGTTCAGATGCTTATGAGGTGGGTTCTTTTTATTTGATGTACAGTAATTTTAAAACAATAAATTTTTTTTTTTTCTGGTACCAGGTATTGAACTCCTAACCCCGCGATTGCCAAGCAGGCACTTAAACCACTGAGCCAAACTCCCAGCCCAACTTTTTTTTGAGGTAGGGTCACACTATGTAGTTCAGGCCAGCCTTGCTAACGTTGTAGCCCAAGCCAGCCTTGAACTCCCAACGTTCCCCCTACCTCAGCCTCTGAGTGCTGGGATTAAAGGCGTACACCACCACTCCTGGCTGACAACAATTTAATTTGATGTTGGCCTTTCTGGATTGATTTTCTCCAATACAAAATTCACTTTTCAATATGTAGTTTCAAATCAATGTGTTCATTTCAACAAAAATACATTGGGTTGTAATTCTTAATATTGCTCTTTTCCCTTGGTTTTGTTTTATTCTTCAAGGAGTCTCATGTGGGATTTGTTTTGCTGTTGTTTTTGGCGTTGTATGTGTGTTTTGTTTTGCTTTCCAAACCTTCATGATTTGTCTGTTTCTTTCAAATTTTTAATCTCCTTCATTCCTTCTGATTTTAAAAATTATCCTCCTTTATACTTTCTAATTTTCCTGAAACATGATCTCACTGTTTTCTTCTTGCACTTCAATCAACTTAGTTATCATTTTTTCTTTATGTTTTTATTTTTCCTTAACTCTTGTCATTGATTTCTCAGTTATCTTAATCAAGATTTTGTTGATTCTTTATGTTAGATATCGTTGTCTCAATGCATTTTCTGTTTATTTTGATACAGTATATATTTAACTTTTTTACTTTATTGGTACATTTTAAACATACATAAAAATCCTTGTTATAGGGATTTTGTAGCTGCACTTATCTTGCTTCTGATTCTCTTTCCCCTTCCCTCCCTGTAACTCCTCTTTCTCTGTCTACGAAAGCTTTGTTTCATTTTTTTCCTTCTATTCTGTTTGCCACTTTTTTCCTTTCTACTTCACCCCTCCTGTGTTTTCTTTCCATTTGAAATTTTTCTCATCATTTTACAATATTCGTTAAACATTTTGGTCCTTATGTACACTTTTGGTTCTTCACACCAGAGAAACAATGGAATATTTGAACATGTGTATCAATTTATTTCACTTAAAAGTATGGTCTCAAGGTATACTCATTTAACTAGAAATGCCTGAAGCTTATACTTATTTATGGTAGAGTAGTATTCCATTGTATGAAAAAAGTTACATCTTCTTTATCCATTCATTTGTTGATGGGAATTTGGGTTATTTCCGAGATTTGGCCATTACAAACTGCGCCCCTATAAGCATGGTTGTGCATATATTGCAGTGGTGTGAGGCCTTTAATTCTTTCCAGAGGACAACAAGAAGAGGAATAGCTGAATCAACTAGAACCTCTAGTTTTAGTTTATTGAGGAATCTCACACTGATATCCACAGTGGTTGCACCAGTCTACACTCCCCCTAACAGTGGAGGTAGGTTCCTTTGCCCCCACAACCCTACCAGCATTTGTTATTGGTTGATTTTTTTCATAACTGCCATTCTTTCTGGAGTGAGATGGAATCTCAGCATTGTTTTAATTTGCATCTCTCAAATGATCACTGATGTTGAACATTTTTTCATATTTATTTGCCATTTGTAGTTTTTCTGAGAAGTGGCTATTCATTTCAGATACCCATTTTAGGATTGGATCTTCAAATTTTAAGAGTGCCATTTTTTTTTTAGTTCTTTATATATCCTAGGTATAAATCCTTTGTCTGAGGTATAGCTAGAAAAAAAATTTTCCCAGTCTGTGGGTTATCTTTTCATTCGGTTGATGGTCTCCCTTGTTGTGCAAAAACTTTTTAATAAGATATTATTCAAGTTGTTGATTCTTTGTGATAGTTCTGTGTGATTGGGGCTTTCTTCATAAAGCGTCTACACCAGTGTCTTCAAGAGTCCTACCTATTCTCTTTTACAGCAGATTTAGTGTTTCTATTTTAATATTGAGATCTTTGATACATCCCAATTTTAGTTTAGTGCAGCAAGAAACAAATGGGTCTACTTATAATCTTCTCTACTTGGAACCAGAAGAGACCTAGAAGAACAAAAGCAATCTGGGCAACAAAGGCAAGGCAAGGGTCAACACAATCCCTGACTTGAAATTATACTGCAAAGCTATTGTGATAAAAGCATCATGATACTGACAAAATAAACAGACCCGAGGATTAGTGGAACAGAGTAAAAGATGCAGAAACAACTCCAAACATACTCAGTCATCTTATCTTTGACAAAGAAACCAAAGAAAGATATGGGAAAGATAGCCTAGAAAAAATATAGCCTCTTTAATATATGACACTGATACAGTATATTTATTAAAGTGTGTGATTATAGAATGTTTACATTATCTTTAGAAATTTGATATTGCTCCTTTTCATTTGCTGTTGAAGCTCAGTATGGCATTTTACTTTGTGATATTTCTGTTGCCTATTTTTATGAAATTTTTAAATAATAAGTCTTGGTGCAGATAGCTTTGAAAATTTCAGAGTTTTCAATTGATGCAAAGTAGAAATGTCTTTGGAAATACACTTTTGACATCATGGTTAATATAATTATATAGATGACTTTCAATATCTTGGTATGCTAATTTATTTAACATCAATTATTTTAATATTACATGATGAACATTAATAATTGACTACAAATATGCTTTTACATGTAAGCTGTGTTTGCCATGCCTGTACAGTGATATTAAGCCAAATAATTAAATTAATTCTTTAGAATACTTTCCTAGTATTTCTATGTTGCTAATCAGAAAGTTAAACTTTTATAAACATCGACAAAGTATGAGTGTTCATTTCACAATTCTCATTAATCATTTGACAATTTCATAGTTTAACAATACATTCATGAACTGAAAATAAAGCTGGTTACTCATAGTTATTGGTTTTGAATTATTCTGTTATGAATTATTTTACAAATTACAAGGTACATTACACCACCTCCACTCATGGTCTCCCAGTCTTTCCTAATAAACGCTACTAATAAAACACAGGACCTAGGCAAAGATTCATTACTTCTCACTTTCACTATCCATTACCATTTGCTTGTAATCCTTTCTCAAGCCCTCTAGACTATATCTCTAAAAATAAAAGCAAGATGTACTCGCTACTTGATCATGCTGAGCTTCTGTTCCACTCCACTCATTCACCATGCTACAGCTACAGTGATTTTAATTTTAATGTCTAGTTCTTTGCAATTCTTTTACTTAGAGTTTCACTAAATTGTTTCCATTGTTTTTTCTTTTCTAGAAATTTGAGTTGTACTTTTCTTTTAAGAGTTTACTTAAAAGAAAGCATTCTGAAGGAAGTGACTTTGTTATTATTATTACTACTTATTGAGGATTTAATAAAAAAAATGTGGTGTGTTGAAGTTTGCATTTTTAAGTTATGTGTAGTTTATTAGCATATAGCTAGTTTTAATAGATGTCTATGGTTTCTTTAAAATGAAGTGTATTCTCAGGCGAAATACTTTTATATATTTAGAGATTCTATCTTATGTTTTTTAGGTCTTCTGTGTTCTTACTAACATTTTATCCCCTTGATCTATCTAGATCTGAAAGAGATGTGCTAAACTTTCCTATTTCTAATGTGTGTCTATTTTTCCTTTTATCTCCTATAGTTTCTGCTATATGAAAGTTGCTACTGGTTTTTGGTGAAAAGATATTAATATCTTCACTGTGAATTGTAATCTTTAGCATTATAGAGTGTCCTACTTTATATTGTTTAATTTTTCTTGGCCTGAATTCCACCTTGTTTTAGAACAAGATCATGGCCCCTGCTTTCTTCTTACTTGCCTTTGCTCACTATATTTTTGTTCAGGCTTTTATCTTTACCCTTTTCAGTTCACTTTATTTTAAGTATGTCTTTTGCATACAGCAGATAGGTAAATGTTTGCTTTCTTAGCTCATTTGAAATTTATTTTCTTTTATGTTACTTATGACCACTAACATGTATGGATACAATTTATACTTAATACAGTTCCATAATAAGAGTTTTGCAAGCATTTTATAAGTCTCTATGCATGTGTATCTCTCATTGTTTTAGCTGCTTGCATTGTACTTTTCCTCTTGTATTTCTCTTGTTACTTGAGAAGCATTAGGGCCTTCCTAATGGCTATCTTTATACTAATACTTTTCCATAATGCTTTTTAACAAAATCTTTGGCCTGAAACATTTTTCTTTTATCAATATTAATGTCGGCAAATAATCACTTCTTTTCCTGTCTTGTTAGTCATAAATATAATTTTGGTGCTAATGTACATACTAAGCATTCTCAAAATTTAAGATCTTCAAGTTGAAAGTATCTTTTCATTACTAATTCCATAAGTCAATGCAAATATATTTTAATTTCTGTTTACTTTGCTTTTTTCTCTCCCTATTGTGTCCAGTGGGTCTGGAGTCTAGGGATCCCCAGAGTCACCCTAGCTAGACTTGTCTCTCTCCACCTGAGAAAGAGGAAAAGGAGTCAAAGAACAGTGCAAAGGAACATTATTACAGGTATTTCAAGAAGTGGCTTAAAGTCATTCTGGAGAAGTGGGGGTGCCCAGAGCTGGGTCACCACTGTGTCTGGGACTCCTCCTTTATGAGGTAGGGGCCCCTCCCTTGTATAGTCGCTGCTTGCTTGGTTTTGGACTTGTTGCCAGGGGATTAGGTTTGGTGGGCTAATAGGGGTTTTTGCTTACAGAGTAATAATCAACTTAAAGGGGAGCTTAGGCAAATCAGTGCCCATTACACAGGAGCAAGCTGATATCAAACCACAGCCTGTGAGCTCAGTAAAATGTCATCTCAGGCGTTTGCTGTGATGCATAATCTGTTTTCTTCATACTTCTTGAAAGGGCCCAGCTCCCTAATCTAGTCCTACCTAAGAGTTCCTTCTGTCCCTATACTGTTTTTAAGTTAGTTGTATTATTTCATCAATATTAGACCCTCTGACATGAATATTGGATTTGCCATCTTTATTCCCAACATTTCATAATTAAATGCTTACAGTCTTAAGTTTCTCTTTAAATTGTGTTTTTCTGAAACTCTGAGGTAGATGCTTTGGGAAAAGTTTATGAAAATTATATTCCTATTAGTACTTTAAGTTTGTGACTCTTTACAGCCTTGATATGAAAGGGTTGTTTGGTCAACCTTGGCTCACATTTTCTTTCCTTTAAATATTTTAGTAGGGTTGTTTCATTGTTTTTTTAGCTAATAGAGTCATGGCTAAGAAAGTTGGTGCTACTCTCATTTCTTTGCCTTGTTATTTGACTCTGTGTGTTGTGTGTGTGTGTGTGTGTGTGTGTGATTTATGCATGTGGAGGAAGTGGGGATAGAGATTGTGGCTCTGAATTCCCAAAAGCAATTGTTCCTAGTCTGTTTTGGTTCCATGTATAAGTACAGCATGAACTTTCACTAGTATAAGTTTTTGGATTTCTTGTTGATTAACTATGTTTTTAAATAATTTTTGCCCCATTGCTTCAATGTCATCTGCAAGAACAATTATTCAATGCATATTTGATTAAGTTTGAAAGTTTTCTTCACCAGTCTTCTAAATTATTTTAATTTTTTCCAAAAGTTTGATTCATTTTGTTTTGTTTTTCTGTTCTAAGCTATTTATCCTACTTCCTGCACAATAGTTCTCTCAGTACTAATTCACTGTTATGCTTCTCTTATTTTGGTTTTATTTCTGAACGTTTTTCTATTCTTTTGCAAATTTTCTTAATATGTGTTACTAGATAAAACGTGGATGCACTTACAAAGCAAAATTACAGACTAGATAAATGCAGATTCCATCTTTATATGCCGGACTTTTAGAAGAAGAAGAGGAAAAGCAAATGACAATAAAACAGGAGTTTGTTTAAAATAACAACTAGTACTGTAGTACTGCTTGTGTTACAGACCCTTGTAGAAAGTTCTAATGAAATTCTGGTCCACTCATATGCCTGTGCAGTACCCAAGCTGTCTACTGTACAGAATGAGAAGCAATAGACATTGTCACTCTGTAAAAAATACTTACCTGCTATTTACCAAGGCAGAAGGTAGTACTTACTATATTTTAAAAAGCTTTCTAGCCAAAATATACTGAAACAAGGATCTATTTCAGAGTAATTGTAGCCAACCAGAAAATTACTTTAACATGTCATTTGTTTTCTCAGAACTGTTAGGCTTTCTTTTGATTCCAAGTAAATTAGTTAAAAACTTTATATACTTCAATGGAATGAATCTATAGCTGTACTCTTTAGAACCTGGCTTGAATTCCTGGGTCTATTGTTGCGAAGGTTCCACTTGGTATAATTATCCGTGTATTATTTTTCTTTATGTTATATATTCTTATTTCTTGAGTTCCATTCAGTAATGATCAAATCATTTTGATAACAAACTCATCTTGTGTATTTTCTCAGATATACTATATTTTAATTGAATCCCACTTCGTTGACTCACCTAAATGAAGATTGAATTTATCAGTAAAAGGAAAATGTGAAAACCAGAGCAGATGTTGATAATTATAAAAGAGGCATTAATTAACACTATCTAAATGAAACAAGTTTGTGTTTGTTAATGTCACTTTCATACCATCATTCCCTACTCTGAAGAAATATTCTGTAATGATGGCACTATTGTATTCTGTCCTAATATGGTTATGAATACATCTGAACAGTTTCTGCGCAGGGCTTTCCAGCTCACAGACAAAAGGTATGAACTTTCTTTTCCAATAAAACTGTTTTAATCCTTATTATATTATTCATTTTATAGTTATATAAATGCTTCAGACCACTATGTAAAATAAAATAAACCTGAGTCCAAAATAATATATATTATCTGAAAGGTCTAGATACATTTTTATTTTACTTTATTATGTAAAGTTTTATGATTCAGTTAAGGTTCATGAATCTGCCTTTTTATGCTAATTTTTAAAAATTCAACCATAAATATCTCCTGGTTTGAAAAGCAGTCAGCTATGTTTAAAACAGGCAACAGAAAGCTTTCATTTTTTTCTTTGTCTCTCTAAAGCATACCATAATGAATAAAAAGAACTAAAAATAGAGAATATTCCATTATTCTATCTTGACAGAAGTTGAAAATGACAATAATCATACACACATGCACATACTGAAGAAGGTATACCAGATATAACAAACTTTGAAGCAAATTGATTAATGTTTTCAATAGGTGGCTTTTAAAAAATCTCAAACCCATAACAAGTGAGACAAGTCTGAAGGGCTTTACTATAAATTTAGGTTGAAAAGACAAGGAGCTGGAAAAGGGATTGAAAACACAGAAAAGCAGAAAGACTTCTCCATATTGCCTGGCAGTAAGGAAATACTGCAGACACAGAAAAGTATTCCCCTCCTGCATCCCACATTTCATTGCACTTTGTCTGTCTCATATATCAGAAACACAAAAAATTTATGAAAACACAGTTGGGCATTTTTGCCAGGAAGAATTCAGTGCCCAGAGCTGGTACCAAATGACTATGGGTTGGTTGTTGAGACTAAGCATTCAGACTTCTAGAACTCTTGTCCACAGCTCTTACTGAATGCCACTGAATTTCCTGAGAGATTTCCACTTGTGCCAAATGTGATGTGTACTACTTCAAGGTACATTTCTTTTGTTCTAGACAGGGTCTTGCTATGTAATTCAGGTTGACCTTGAACTCACTATGTCACCCAGACTGGCCTCAAATTCATGGCAGTCCTCCTGCCTCAGCCTCCAGAGGGTTATAATTACAGGCATGCACCACCATTCCTGGCCTACTTTACAGTTCAAAGAGTAAGGATTTTCACAGCTAAAACAGGTAAATTCCTTCACCTCGAATACTATGAATGCAAAGTCTCTTACACAATGAACATTTGTTTCTCAATAATGCTAGCCTGTTATTTTGCTTTTCTTCATTGTTTAATTGATCTCAGAGTTACACACAGCCTAGCTACAGTATTTACAATAATTACACAGCAAGACCAAAGAACATCTCACAATATTAAAAAATTTGCATTCCTCTTACATTTGTGTAACTGTAAGTCTAGATATAGCTTGTTCAAATCTAAATACAGATCCCTGACTGTCTTAGTTACTTTTCACTTGTTGCTGAGACAAAATACCTGACCCCCAAAATGAGGGAAATTATCTTAATTACTTTTCGCTTGTTGCCGAGACAAAATACATGATGCCCAAAATTAGGGAAAGAAAGGTTTATTTCTTACAGTTTCTCAAGAGTTTCAGTCCACACTCAGTTGGCTCCAAGGCAGTGTGGCATGGCAGAACTGCCATTCATGGTTGCTGCAAACAGCAAGGCATGCTGGCAAGAGAGAGCAGAAGAGGAAGAGAAGGGAAGACACACCTCCCTTACATTGTATCTCAGCTCCACCCCTGGGAGGGTGTAGCACTCACATTACCAATCCCAGCTCTAGACAACAAACCAACACAATTGCCAGACTCAGCCCCATATATGAGGACTTGTGGGGTACATAGTATCACCCAGTACAGAAGAAAAGGTTTATTTCTTACAGTTCTTAGGAGTTTCAGTCCATACTTAGTTGGCTCCAAGGCAGCGTGGCATGTTGGGGCAGCCATTCATGGTGGCCACCATACAGCAAGGCAAACCAGTGAGAGACAGGGAGAGAGAGGGAGAGACAGGGAGAGAAAGGAGGAAAGAGAGAGAGAGAGAGAGCCCTTCCTCTCACCCTTACACTGTATGTAGGCTCCAACCCTGGGCTGGTGCAGCATTCACATCACCAATCCTAGTGCTAGACAACAAACCAATCACAAATGCCAGACTCAGCCTCGTCCAGATTACATGAGGTCTTGGGAGGACACAGGATCAAACCCATACATTCCACCCTTGGCCCCCCTAAGGACTCATGTATATTCTTTATACAAAAAGCATTTAGTCCATTTCCAAAGAGTTGCTACAGTCCTAACAGTCTCAGCATTGCTGAAAAGTCCAAGTCCCAAATCTCCACTGAGCTCTATGGTAAACTTAACTGTAACCCCCAGTATAAATGAAAACAAGTTAGACACTTTCAAAGTGCAAAGGTACAAGATAAACATTGCCATTCCAAAAACTACAAACAGGAGAATACAAAACATTGGAACCAAAGCAAGTCCAAAATCCAGTAGGACAAACATTAAGTCCTGGAGTTCTCCGCTCAGCATCTGAAGAGATCTGGTTGCAAGCTACAAAAGGCTTGAGTGATTCCATCCTTTTGGCACTTCCAGGGAATCCATTTTTCATAGCTTCTCTCTTAAGCTCAATCTGTTTGGTTCTCACAGTTTTTCTTGGATGATCCATGCTCATGAGTTTTTCAGACTTCTGGGTTTTCCATTGTATCCTTGGCTTCACCCTTATATCTTTAAGTATTGCCCTCTGCAGATGGGGCAGAAGCTGTCTTATCCTCAGAACTAGCGCATTTTCCTTGCACTTAAAACCAGCATCACTTGGATGCCACCAAGGTCCACTGCCAGCTGGAGCACTAGCCAGGCTTTCCTCTCTCTTGGCTGTAGGGGTCGAGGGCCTGGATTGCTTAGCTCTCTGAATCTGATTGTGAGGTAAAGCTTTTCTATGCCGCCACCATTCTGGAATCTGGTGTGGCCACTGCCATTTTAACACCTCCTGGAACATGGCAGTCTGTAGTTTTCTCTTCTGAGCAAACTCTTCTATCTTTGCCAGCTTGAGGCTGCAAAAGGTGGAGACTTGCTACTTTCCAGGATGGCCTCAGGCCATCTTTTTTATTCCTTTGTTCCTTTTCAGCAATTAAGGTCTCAGCTCTATCTTTGTAGTCCACAGTTTTCTAGCCAAACTCACAACATTTTAAGTCACCATTGTGGGCTCTTTGCTCTTGATTTGCAACATAAATCTGGCTAAAAGCCCCGCAAAATAGCCAAACCACTAGCTTAGCATTCAATTGCCTTGAAATTTCTTTCACCAGATTAATCAGTCCATTGCCCTAAATCTCAGTCTCAGCCAAAGTCTCTGGGCACAAGCAGAATGCAGACAAACTTTCTGCTAAGCCATAACACACGTCGTGTGGAGTCCAACAACTAATGCACTCCTTCTTCACAGCAGAAACCTCCCGAGCCTGGTCTTTACCAACAGGCTTTCTATCAGCCTTCTGGTCTTCTGAGCTCTGACCAGAATCTCCCCTACCGAACAAACTAAGCTGTTCCAGCTCTATGCATTCAGGTGAAGTCTCTGAACATTTCCAAACTCTTTCCACAAGCCACTTCCAAAGGCTCTTGAACCACATGGTCAGGTTTAGTTAAAGCAATGACTTTTCTCCACTGGTACTAAAGTTACTTTGTCTTAGTTACTTTTCACTCATTGCTGAGACAAAATACCTGACCCCCAAAATGAGGGAAGGAAAGGTTTATTTCTTACAGTTCTCAGGGGTTTCAGTACATACTTAGTTGGCTCCAAGGCAGTGTGGCATAGTGGGGCAGCCATTCATGGTGGCCACCAAAGAGCAAGGCAAACCAGTGAGAGAGAGGGAGAGAGAAGAAGAGAGAGAAAGAGAGAGGCCTTCCTCTCACCCTTACACTGTATGTAGGCTCCAACCCTGGGTGGGTGCAGCACTCACATCAACAATCCCAGTGCTAGACAACAAACCAATCATGAATGCCAAACTCAGCCTTGTCCAGATTACATGAGGCCTTGAGGGAACACAGGGTCAAACCCATACACTGACATTGCTGCTACATGGATATTTAACACTTACAGAGAACACTTGCTGACTACACTAGATCAAAATTGAATTGGAAGAACTGAGCAACATATTGCAATTTTCAGTTTTCTTAAAAATCTCAATATTGAATTATTGAAAGGAAAACTATATGAATTTAGATTTTAAAAGATGGTGAAAACATGGTGTATAGTAGAGCAAGTTACTGAGGAAAATAATTTATAAAACATCTTAGTTTTATCCCACAACAATTTATATATAATCCCATTATAGAATTCAAGTATTGTCATCAACTGTTATCCTCAGGGGAATTATTCCAGGACCCTTGTGTCATTGCCAAAAATCCACAGATGTTCAAGAGTCTCATGTAAAACAATATGGTATTTGTATATAACTTATATACATTTTCCTACACACTTTAAGTCATTTTTAGATCACCTATGATATATAAAGTAAATGTCATGTAAATAGTTTCATGCTGCATTAAGAAATAATGACAAAATCTGTACATATTAAGAACAGATGCAATCATCTTAGAGGAAGCATACAACATACAAAAGAGACATAAATGAAACGATGACCTGTAAAGCCAAGACCTGGAAAGTGACAGGAGGTTGCAGCAAGGTTTACCTAGTCATCACACCATTCTCTTGGATAGAGAGTTGGATTTGCTCAGTATGTGCCAAATTCAACTTTACTTTTTGGAAATTTCTGGATTATTAAAAAAATATTTTTGGTCAATGATTGATTGCATTTTTAAATATGGAATCCTTGGAAATAGTGGACTGACTATATTAGTTTACTAAGGATGTTGTAACAAAGTACTACAGATTGAGTGTTC
>RJWM01027528.1:0-26699 GCA_004363535.1 Dasyprocta punctata
GGATTCAACTCACAGCCTCACACCTGCCATACAGATGCTTAAGACAGTGAGCCAAACATGCAGCCCTAGTTTTTGAGGCAGGGTCGCACTATGTAGCCCAAGTCGGTCTTGAACTCATAACGCTTCTCCTACCTCAGCCTCCTGAGTGCTGGGATTAAAGGTATGTGCCACCATGCCCTGCTTTATCTGGCATTTCTTATGAGGTAAACTCTATTTTAATTTCTAGACAAAGAAAGGTAAACAATATTTTTGTGATTTGGGGACCCTTAAAATTAGTATTTGTGTGTGAAAGAGAGACAAGGAGTAAATAACATTATACTCAATTATGTTCAATATATGTCTGCAAAAAATGAGTTTATGTTTCAGAGAGAATTGATTTAGAAATAAAAAAGCTTGGCCCATTTGACTCATAAAGTTTTTATTTATCTGTTTTTGCTATTGTTTTGCCTATTTTTTACAAAAATGATATTCTAAATTCTCAGTCGCTGTGTATAGGATTCAGTCTCCAAAACACTGCAGAATGACCTGGACTTCCTTACCGCTTCTGAATATGGTTGCTAAAGTATTCTTGTGTCGCATGAAGTCTATCAGATATTTTTGTTGCAAAATATACTATCAAAATTAGTTGAGAATGTGAATTGTGAGATAACAGTCACTCTTTTTCAACAGTAATTCAGTGCTTATTTAACAAGCTCATACATAAAATTCTAATGGTCCCAGAGATAAGAGATTTATACTTAGCAATATTGCCTTCTCCACAAGGTTCTTACTGCTTCCAGGACTGCTGAATACTCAATCTGCCAATTTGGGAAATTGAGTCACTTCAATGAAGTCGAGGAAAGGAGGGAGGTTCAGTTGATTTACTAGTATTCCACTTGCCCAACATTACTGGTCATTAAAAATATGCAGCAAGTCAATAAATAACTAACCACCATACTCACATTAATTTCCTACAAGAATGAGTCATTAGATAATTTACAAGCACAAGAATCAGGATCGGCTGAATATCTGGCAGGGAGAAGGAAATTTGTAAGAAATAAATAAATAAAGACAACATTCTTAAGCCGTAAAAACTACTACATGCATAAAGATAGGACATTGATAATACATTGTGATAAAAAGTAACTTGGAGGTCATGCTGTCTTTTATTTGTAGAAATTATCTTTGACTGGATGACAGATGAGACCAGTGCTTAGCAACAAAATGGGTGGAAGCTTCTGGGTATCTTTATTTTTCTCTGTATTGAGTCTCTGACCTATATCTTTTCCCATATTATGGTTAATGCTATATTCTATCATAGTGGTCTGTTGCTACTGTTTTTTGTGGATTCAAACATGGCCAGCCCTTGCAGGTGAGCAAAAGAAGGGAGTCGATTGTGGCCAATAGCTTTTCCCTTGATGCCCTTCCTGTAGGGACACAAAAGCCAAGTGCATTCTTCAAACAGATATCACGGTCTCGGTCTCTTGTTAAGGAGTTTTTCAACTACTGTTCTACCTCTCTTATGTCTATAAACCAAGTGTATTAATCCAGCTTCTAATAGCCCAAGGGCATGCGTTATTGTGTGTTTCTTTTAAGACCGAGGCTGTTAATGTATGAATAGTTCTTTTGTGAACTAAAACCTCACTATTCAGCTTTAGTTACAGTGCTGGCACTGTGTGATAAATAAGTGGATTTGGGGTTGTAGTTTGACACTTGGTCTCTCAAAGGCTCAGCATCACTGCCCTACAGTGCTAAGTATTCCCTAAGCTTTTCCTTCTAATGTAAGCTGTCTATTCCAAAAACTTCTATAAATCATTATTTCTATTTCATAAGTTTCCCCAGTATGGGTACTCTAGGTTGGCAAGCAACTCTGCTCCCCATGGTTATTCAAGCACTCAGGGTTATGTTTTGTTTTGTTCTGTTTTGTTTTTTCACCCTTGGTCTTCATTCACTGTGCTTGATCTTCATGTACAATGTCATATCTGTCTAATGTACTGTCCTGTCACCATTAAAAAGTCTCATGAAAGTATATCTAACGCTCTATGACTCAGTTTAATATGATATATATTGCTGAAACCCACATTCATTTAATGAAGATGGGAGCAGAATTGTAGGTCTGTGCCCTGTGCGGTCTCACAGAATGGCACACTTACAAGGCCCACATGCTGGGTTCCATACTTCTCTGTGACTTTTTTGAAACTCTTTTTACTTTTTTTTCCTTGAAATTTTGGTAGTGAAACCTCATGGAACTGAATATGTATGTGAGCAGAGGAGATACACATGATATGTGTGTGTGTGTGTGTGTGTGGTGTGTGTGTGTGTGTGTGTATGTTCACTCTTTCATGCTATTCCATTCAGATATAGCCCTCAAAACATTCCATGAGCACACAAATATTTTAGATCCCTAATGTGTACTGTATCAACAAGTTTCAAGTCAATTCTAAATGAAGTGTGTACTTCTAAGACTAAGGGAGCACGGGTGTTAACTGACTAGGGAAGCAAAACTTTTCTTTTTCTGTTCTTTTTTTTCTTTTTTGGTGCTGGGATCAAACTCATGACTTTGTGCTTGCCTGACAGTTGCTTGTGCCACTGAGCTAAATTCCTGGCCCAGCAAAACTTTTCACTTGAGCCAGAACTTCATTGGAATGCAGACTGAGTGCAATGCTATTTCAAGCAGCAGAATAACAAAGAACGCTGATTCATCCTTTCTTACTGGTGTTACTTCTTTGTATTCTGTTATGCTGAAAATGAAGATGTATCAGGAAACAAGAAAATAATGGCTCACAGTATCATTCCCTTTCAGTCTTTTCTTACTCTATCGAGACAAAAATAGAGATAACTGATGGAATGTGTGTGAATCAGAAGTGAGATTAACAAAAACAGCTTTGTGAAGTGCTCTCACAGTTATGCTACAATTGAAACACAAATATATGTAAGGAATTGTGTATTTTCTATTGTTATTTGTAAGATTAGGTGTTCTTATCCTTCAATTGAAAGTGATAGGAACAAAATAAATATCAACAGTAAAATTCATATTAATAATTAACAATTGCTTAACAGAGTATTAATTTAGTAAATGGAAAATTTCTGTAATAAATTAAAAGAGGTATTGCATTGCTAATGCAGCTTCATGTTTTGGGCACTGAACGTATCCTCCATCTTCTCATATTCACATGCTGTACTGGACTCCACAAAAGATGTAGCCAGGCCTGAAGGAGAGCATAGTAACGTCACTAGAGAATGCAAGGAAACCTACTAAGAATATGTATATATATATATATATATATATATATATATATATATATATATATTATATACTATCTGGATATATTTTATGCAGAAAAAATCTAGACATCACATTTTAGTTAAGAAATACTGGTCACTACTGGAAGAATTCATTAGAATGTGTTTGTTAAATTATTTTAAAATGTTATATGTGCGGTATAAGAATCTTCATCTAAATTTCTTGAAAATTTCTATGATTAAAGTTCAGTAATTGGATAGACCGTGTACCAATCAGTTTTTAGAATATTTCTCACTATGCTCTTGAACTAAAGAGTCCTGTTTCCTCTTCCAACATAAATAAAAAAGGAAGTAGGCTGTTGTAAATCCACAGGCAGGTGAGATACATGTGGAACAATAAAACTTCCACACACTTTATGTCTTTATTATAATTTTGTGAATAGGCTGTGCAATGAAGAATGTTTGTAACTGCATTATTTCAACTAAGTGGTAAAGACTCCTCTCTTATCCACAACCACATACTCCACCCAGGAAAGCTTAAAAGTCATCTTAACTCAAAAGCCAAGCTTTGTTTTTATTATGTTTTTCTTCTTTACAAACTAGTATTTTGCAGGCAGGGCATGGTGTTGCATGCCTATAATCCCAACATGCGGGAGGTTGATGTGGGAGGATTGCCTCGAGTTCGAGGCCAGCCTAGGCTACATAGTGAGTTCAAGGCCAGCTTGGACTCTGTCAGAATACCCTCTCTCAAAAAGACAAAAAAAAATGTGTTTTGCACGTACAAAATATTGCCAAAATTCACTTGGTATTTACTCTCAAAAAGCTATTTTTTATGTTTCTGAGCTTTTCAATAAATAATGTCAGTCTCAGCTGGAAAAAAATAAAAACAAACCTCACAAAAAAATTAAAAACTATTCTATATAAACATTCACACATACTTACTTGTTTTAGGTGAAAAATTTTCACATTTTATTAAACAATGGAGAATTTTATCTTCTTTATACTATGATGGGTTTAAATTACTGTTTTAGTCTGATATCATGAGAGACATTCCAATTCCCAAGCTTTGACATCTGTGCTCTTTGCAAACCTTTGCCCAATGTTTTTATTAACTCAATTTAATAGAACCTTTTTTATGGTGACCTTAAGAATTTAATAACTCCTCAATGCGAGGACAATACCTCCTGCAGGCTCCACTGGGATTAAAATGTGAGAGTTCAATATGTCTGCTGGAACACATTAAAGAAAAGAAGAGGTGGAGGGAGAAGCAGCTACACAAATCAGTCACTTTCCTGTAACTGACAAGTACTGTCACTGTTTATGATGGTCAATCCTGGACATGTGTAAAAATTTTGGTGGTTACTAAGGTAATGTGCAACTCACTCACAGCTTCTTAATAATATTAATCTAAGTTTGATCATGTCAGATATACTAGCAATCTTCAATTCCAACGTGTCTTTCCTCTTGACAGACATTCTGCATATTTTATAGATACGATCAATATGTTATTAGTCAACAACCGACACTGGCCCATGAATTAATCCTTTTCTGTCAACCTAGCAGTTTCCAGTCTTTTTGTAACTTCATTCCCTCAATATAGATGGGACCTGGCTTAATCCAATTAAGATAAAATTAACTTTTTTCTTCCTTGCGTTGCTCTCCATCTATGTTAATTCAAATCTCTGAGGACAGCTGCTTCAAGCAAATAATTTTATGCTTGACCTTTTATGTGCAAGATTAAAGTGGTATAGATATATGCATAAGAAGTCAATGAGCTGTCTTTCTATTTTCACCCTCCTTTAACTTCCTTGTAGTGCTGGAAAAAATTAAAATGAACACAGAGGATTACTAAATGACAGTGATATATTTATTTGGGTTGCAAAAAGAACTCCATCACTAGCTTTGTATTTAATATATATGGGATCTTTGTCTTTTTGAAAACTAAATTAATAATGTTGGATGACAGTACTATGGGAATTATCATAGATTTGACAAGTAAATAATGTTTTAATGGTGTGTAATATGCAAAATTAATCTGTGTACTCTTGGTATTCAGTGACATTATCAGCTAAGAAAAAAACAATGACAATTGGATACATTATTTCTCTACTTATCAAGTTGTCAAATCTAGGCTTTTCTGTTATATGATCAATATAAAGATTAGGTTAAGATAATAGAGCAACCTTTTTTCTTTTTTCTTAAGAACATAGTATCACACCTTTGAGGTCCTTTGTTGTCATGTGTTAAAGATTAGAGAGCTAGTACTCTCCAGGTCAACATTTGTAAGAAATTTGTCTCCTTGGAAAAATTGTTTCCATTTCGTGGTGGATTGGTAACTGGTGGTCAACTTAAACACTAGCTGAACTGAATCAACATGGTGCTGAGCGTGGATGGACCACTTGAAGATTGTTGCCAGCATAAAAAGGAGACCTGGAGAAGCAGAGTGGTGTTGTGGGTTCTCCTAAGTGTTGTTGTTTGGAGCTGCTGGTTCTGGAGGAGCTTGTCATGTTGGCTTCCCCAATATGAACTCAGCTGTTATCATCAGATGGGCTCAGGACCTTGTTGTTGAGAATGGTTGCAGTTCACTTTGGGAGAGTTTTGGTCCTTGCTTTGAGCATCACTTCCTGGCTCTAGAGAGGAAGATGTGTGCTGTTTAATCTCCAGGAGAAGTTTGTCACACTGGCTCCCTGTTATGTGCTTAGCTGCTCTCATTGTCAGAGGCACTCAAGACTTCATTATCCCTGAGGATGGCTGTGGTACTTTTCAGGGAAGCCCTGATCCTTATTTGAGCATTGCTTCTTGCCTCCAGTACAGAACCCTGTGACCACTGGCACAGGTCCTTCACCCTGCTGGAATGGACATTCTAGCTTCTACCTCTGACCTTTGGACCTTTCCAGTGCAGATCGATGAAATGGACTTTCATGGGTCATTGTCATGGGCTCTAGGGCCCCAGCTGTACTCATGCAGGACACTGCTGTGGGATCCAGGCCCTCAGCTGCATTTCCTTGGGTCTGTAGTTTGTGGGTAGATTTCCTGCACTTTCTTTGTATTAACTCCTTGAGTGATCATCATAAAATAATACTATAAATGGTGTGTCCCGTATGTAATTGGTCTCCTTGTAATCCCTGACTATGACACATTTTCTATCCATCCTCACTTCTGGTAGCCTACTGCTGCTCCTACCCCTTACCTGCCTTTGGTCTCTAACTTCTTTTAAGACATTTAAGGATATTTTATTTTTCCTATTTATTTATTTATTTATTTATTTATTTATTTGCGGCACCGGGGATAGAACTCACAGCCTTGAGCCTGCCAGGGCAGGCGCTTAAGCCACTGAGCTAAACTCCCAGCCCTGGTTTTTTGAGGCAGGGTCGCACTGTGTAGCTCAGGCCGGCCTTGCGCTCGCGTTGTAGCCCAAGCTCGCGTTGTAGCCCAAGCCGGCCTGGAACTCACAACGCTCCGCCTACCTCAGCCTCTCGAGTGCTGGGATTAAAGGCGTGCGCCACCACGCCCGGCTTTTTCCTCTTTAAATAAATCTCATTCTGAAGAAAAGATAAATGAAAAATCATTTCCACTTCTGTGTGAATTTAAAGAAATATATTGTCTTTTTGCAAATTTTTGAGAAAGTCCTTGACTGCAACAGGGAAATGAAATGTTGATAAGAACGCAGTAGAATCCCTTTTACTACACAAACTCCATATTCTAGATTTTTATTACATCTGACTGTTACTGGGAATAACCATAAAAAGCAACAATGCTACTGCGAGAGAACAGGAACAATGGCAGGTTAAAATTAAAGAAATGTATTATCTCATATTTTTAATAAATTAGTAAACATTTATATAATCACCACATAGTCCTTATTAACAGAACACTGATATCTTTGAAATTCCCTGTTCTAGTCTCTCTAATCCAAGTTTCTGCAATTTAGGTGATATTATTACTATGTATTTCATTTCAATGATAATCCTCAACAACATATTTGCTAACGTATGGGGAAAGTCAGTATTTTTAGTGACCAGACATTCATCATTTTCTTTAATAATTCCTCCTTGTTGAATCTCAACCTTTCCATTTGAGATTTTTTTTTTTTAGTCTAATTCTATTTTTCAGAATTTCTTATGTAGAATATCTACTGGTGAAAAATTTTTTGCTTTAATTTTTATTACTTTGTTGATATACCAGTCTATGTGGGGAAAGTTTGACTGAGCAGTAATTTTCTCTAAGGCTATCAAAGATAATTTATATTGGCTGTCTGGTTTCTGTCATTACCATTGCAATGTACTATCAATGTGTTTCCTTTCACTTGGAAGTAATCCACTTTTTCCTTCTAATTTGCTACAAAATATATTACCTATCTACATTTTTCATAATTCATATTTGTTTTTATTTATTCTATTTGAAATACCTTAGGATGCTCACCTGCACTCTTTCTTATCAGTTCTACAACATTCTTTTTTCTCTTTAAAGATTCAATTCTATAGCACTCTCAAAAAGTTATAGTTTCTGTAAGTATAGTTTAACAGATTGTTTTGATACCATAGTCACTTCCAGAGGTATCTGGAACATTTTGGGAACCTGGGCCACACATAAACAAACAGTACCAACTGATGAGCAATTTAGTCTTGTGCTAGTGTTTGAGATGGATGGTCCTTGCTGTAGTAGATCATATTTCTTTGAGGAAGTGAATCAACTTTCTTTGCTCAGGTGCTGTTTGATTCTCATCGTACCTACTGTGGAATGAGTTAGTACATACTTGTTTCTGCTACATTAAGATTGGGATGTAGTAAACTTTCACTTTGGTGAGGCAATTATTCTCCAGAGACTGAGGAACTGCTTAAATGGTGACTATTAATAATCTAAAAACAAATCATGAGTTTCGTTGAGTGAAAAAGGACCCTGGGGTTGTGTCTGTGAGTCTTGGACTTTCTGATGTTTGCCTGTGCTTTCTTCCTCCTTTTGTAACATATTTTCTTGACATTTATTGAAGCCTTACGTGTCAGTATCCCCTATGGAGTATTACAAATCCTCTTCATTATCTTACCCTGTATAATTGCAGTACGGACATTTGTCAGATCTCCTCAGGGCAATAACCACTTTCAAAACATGCTTGCCTCTTACTCACCCTTCCAAGTTTCCCACTTTCTTTCTTTTTAACCTTTAGAATATATCATTTTCCTGCAAGATCAGCTTTACTTTTAAAATTATTTTAAATATTTTATGAGTAGTTTTAGATGCTTTAGTAAGAAAATCTTTTAGGATGTGTACTATGCCTTATTTCCTGTAATTAAGACTGTGGAAGTTAATATAGAAAGATAGAAACTCTAGCTAAAGGATATGCTTCATTTTATCTTGTAAGGATATTAAGAATTGTTTTTATTGCAAGAAATTGTCAAATATGCATCCTCTGTATCACCAGTAGCACCAATACCACACACACACACACACACACACACACACAAACTGTACTTATCCATGTTTCCCTGAAAATATAACCTAATTAGAGATCAAAACTACCAGCTCTGGTCAGCTTATCCTTGTCTTTTCTGCTATTACAGAGTACCCAGCAAGCAAGAGAAGAGTGAGGCACAATCTTCTGCATAACCCTGGCCATCACCATAGTAACAACCAGCTCTTAATTACAGTCAAAGTTTATTTTCCAGTTAGGCTTTATTTGGGAGGAAACATGTAGTACTATATATTTGTATGTGCGTGATTTATGTAGTGAAGAAATAATTCTTAAACATTAAAAATGTTCAGAGTTAACAAGCTTTCCAATATGTTTGCCTCAACTTTTTGATGTATTTTCTATTTTGTGTCATTCTATTATTCAGATATACTTCATTCTGCTTTAGAATTTAACCCATACAAAATGACCAACAGATACAAAAAGAACTACTAAGGCTTCTCTACCCCTTCCATCTATTTGATGAACAGTTCATCTTTTTCACTGATAACAGGTTTTAGTAAGAAAGGATAGGAAAAAGAATGAATACACTGATAAAATGAAAGAAGTCTTAAGGGGTGATGTGATACCCGTTCAGTAAAAGGTGAAATAGGAAGAACCTAGAGTACTCAAGTACCAAAGGAAACTTGGTCAAGAGCATTTAGTTCTAGTTTAACATTCCTTAATAAACGATGAAAAGAAACATCAGAGATCTAGCTGACATTTTTCTTCAACAGGCCGTGTCTCTTTGGCAGGAGGGAAAAAGGAAGGTACCTCATTGCTTACCTGTGTACTACCTGCTTGGCTTCCTTTTAATTGGCACCTGCCCCTTGTTCAAGTGGTGGGTGGTGGAGCCTCCGTGCTTGCTCTGCGGCTGGGTAGCTGTGACCAGACGGCCTCCTTCAAAAAGATTGTAAGCTTCATTTCAGAGCTTAGGACATTTTAGTTGGTCTCATTTGTAGAAAACCTCCAAGTAATCCTTTCACCTGAAAAAAGATAAAAGACAATTTCACATAGAGAAATCATCCAGGGGCCCAAACAAGAAGACAGCTGGAGATAGACTATTTAAAAACCTGTTCTGCTGATTCTGATAACTTAAAAGAAGAAGAAGAAAAAAAACTGTGTAGCGCTCTGAGAGGTTGAAATAAGGCATAGAATATGTGACTTCTTTTCTTTGGATCTGTGACCTTCCAGTTAGTTGAAGAGGTTATTTTTTTCATAAGTAACGTGTCACTGTTAACTAAAAATATAAAAAGTAAGAAAAATTCAAGAATTAAAACAGGAAATACCTTAGTGTGATATTCTTTATAATAGAAAATCTGCCAAATTTTAAGTAATATTTACATTTAAAATAAAATTCGGTCGACGTGTTTATGTTTCTAGCTTGAGGTTAGTGGTGAGATGGTCAGTGAAAGATATCTGTTAGTAGAGATTCACAATTACTAAGTACCACATAAGACTGTCCTATTTAATACACCTGAACTTATCGTTTATCTGAAGTTGAAAGTTGAAAGTACTCTTTTAATGGCTCACGAAAGTTTTGCTATCTTTATTACCTTGTACATTATATAAGACCATAAGCATCAGGCATCTTTTTGTTCTGTCTCTTTAAGTAATCTATCATTTATTTTTGTGGATTGTGGATATTAAATGGTTAATGTACCTTAATGAACAAATGATAGATTGCATGTCCTTGTATCAGATTAGAGTTAGGGTGAAATTTCTCCTAGTTACTTATTCAATTTTTTTGGTAGTGGGAGGCAAATGAGAACTAGAACATTACTATTTTTGGTTCAAGTCTATTGCCAAGTTCCATATAAAATTCTACATCTCGTTAAAACTTTCAAGATCTGGGGTTAAACTATTCAAATCACTGGTCAGTTACCTCTATCATGGCAAGTGAAGCAAGATTTGTAACATTTACTTGTTTTATGTTCTTTTTTCTTTAAAATGGATGCAGTGATTGTATTGAATTCATACAGTTTCCCACAGGATTAATTGAATGAGTTTATGTCAAACAAATAATGCGAGTGACTGGCACAAGTTATCATACAGTATTACTAGCAAATAGAAACTATTATTATTACTACTACTGCTATGTAAGAACCCTCAATAATCATGAATTGATTGATAAAGAAGATCGGAAAGAAGCAGAGCATCTATTTGTCCCTTTTAGGAAAACATATTTAATATACTCTGTGAACAATTCCAAAGTGTTTCTAAAAATTTTAAGGGTAAAATCTTAAAGAGTAAAGTTTTGGCTCACATTTTTCTGCATTTCTTACATAAATATGAATTTTTATTGTTTATTCAAATTTAATTACATTAAGGAAAATAATTTTTAAACTGTAACTTGGGAGTGTAACAATTGTTGATTGTATTGTGTATATGCAATTATATAATACTAATTATTCTTAACAGCTAGTAGAGTACTAGTTTTCTTATTTTTTGGGATTTAGAATTTTATCATACATGTCATGAAAATACTTGTTTTGAATTTAAAATGGGTCATAAATGTAATTTTATAACTGATTACATATATAGATATATCTTGCAATGCTTATTATATATTTAAAGACCTATAAAATGTTATTACAATTGTTATCATTGTCACTATCATTAGTACAAGAATTATTTTTCTGTATTAGTAAAAGTATACTAATATTTGAATATTCGTATTTCTGAAACAACAATTAAATATGAACTCAAAATAATAAATTAAGCACAAAAGAATAATCACTGACATAATAAAATTATATATTCTGCAGCCATTTATTGTATAGATTCATGTGAAACACACATATAGCTCTTGATCATTAAATAGGTTACTTCTCTTTTTAATTTCCTGTCAATATATTTAAATAAACCTTGCTGAACACTACCAGATATTTTCTCTTCAAATGTCATCCTAAAGAGTTAGAATAGATATGAATTTGAGTAACTTGCCCTGTGTTTGTTATCTTATTATGTCTTTGAAATTACTGATGTCAGAGGCATGCTGATTAAAAAATGTTGCAATATACACAATAACCCATGATCTTACATCCCCCGCAAAGCTGTCATTTTGAAAGCTTATTTTTGAGAAAGAAGTTTCTATTGAAGGAAGCATAAAAATAATGACTCCATTTATTTTATAATGTTTATTCATTAATGTATCAATATTAAAATGTCAACTTTTAATCTTTTTTAAAAATTTTGATTGACAGAATAATTTTACATATTCTTTTGGGGATAAAATGTAATCTCAGTGTTGTTTTAATTTGCATATCTCAAATGACCAATGATGTTGAACATTTTTTCATATATTTATTTTCCATTTATGATTATAAATGACAGGATTTCTTTTTTCTGGCTGAATACTATTTTAGTGTGTGTGTGTGTGTGTGTGTGTGTGTTTTTCGTTTATCCAGCGGCAGACACTAAGGTAAATTGTACGCCTTTCCTATTGTGAACAGAACTGCACTAAAAATGAGTGTATATGTTTCACTGATACATTGATTTTATTAATTTCTGAAATTGCTAGATGATATGGTCATTCTTGGAAGTACAAGTCCATATTTACCGTGACACTAATCATGATAGATAAAACATGAGGTCAGTCTAGATGCCCATAAATAAATGATTGAATAAAATCTGGTATAAGGCACAATTTAATATTACTTTTGCTTACTGAAGAAACTTCACAGAAGTTTTTTTAAAGTGTGCTTTCTAAAGATGTGCATGTCAGCCGGGCGTGGTGGTGCACACCTTTAATCCCAGCACTCAGGAGGTTGATGTAGGTGGAGCGTTGTGAGTTCGAGGACGGTTTGGGCTACAACATGAACGCAAGGCTGGCCTGAGCTACATAGTGCGACCCAGCCTCAAAAGAGTAGGATGGGGAGGGAGTTTGGCTCAGCAGCTTAAGTGCCTGTGTGGTAGGTGTGAGGTTGTGAGTTCTATCCCCGTTACCGCAAAAAAATAAAAATGAAAATAAAGATGTGTATGTCATGGACTAAATTACCATATCTGACTTACTAATACTCACTAGTAATTCAGTTAACTATTATTTTTATTATAAATACTCATATAAACAAGATATTATTCAACTTGAAAAATCTTGTTTTATAGTTGTCTAAATTTTCGATGAACCCATTCTTTTTAGAATATGTATACTTATTTATATTGTCCATAAACCATGGTGATCATATACCATAGGCTTCTTAGTAGCTGGGGACTTTGCAAAGATGTTTTGTTCCATTGCCCTTTCAACAAAAATCACTCTCAGCTCCTAGAAGGTCACCTTGTAGGATCCTCTAGGACACTTTTTTTTTTTTTTTCCCTGCGGCACCGGGGATTGAACTCACAACCTCGCGCCTGTCAGACAGGCGCTTAAGTCATTGAGCCAAACTTCCAGCCCTAGTTTTTTGAGGCAGGGTCGCACTGTGTAGCTCAGACCAGCCTTGCGCTCACATTGTAGCCCAAGTCGGCCTCGAACAAACAACGCTCCTACTACCTTAACCTCCCGAGTGCTGGGATTACCTCTAGGACTCTTTTATTCTAAAAACAATGTATGAAATCAACTTTGTAACTTTTGGGTAATAAATTTAATATGACAGTTAACTTTGATTCTAAACGTTGGGATCGAGAGTTCCAAGAATTTTTCTTGATATTTCTGAGATTTGGGGAAATCCGCATAGGTCTTAATTAGTTTAGGCATATAAACATATGCTTAAGAGTTTGTGAGCTTTGTATAATAGGAATACCCATAAAAATTTGTGAATAATAATCATATACTTAGTCGACAGAAAAATATCAGTGAAGATAATTCAGATAGTTCTGTAATTTTCCTTAGCTAGTTTTTAAATCTACCATCTTTACTATTATATAAGAATGACCAGATAAATAATCGTTCAGAGAAATTCTGAACATTTTACTTAGGCTTGTTCTCTCAGATAATGAAGTTGGTAAGGATGATGGAATTTAGCTTGCCAAATTAGGAATTATCATTCTCAAGTCAAATAAAAAAACATACTAAGTAAAGACATTTTTATATATTCACATTTATTCTCAAATATTTAACTATCATCTCTCCTTTATGTCTAAGCCTTGAGAGGATATGACTTGAACATTACCTGGAAAAAAGAATACATGAGATCTAGAAAATAGGTCACCCAGTACAAAAGAAAGATGCTGTAATAGCCCAGAAAATTTATGAGGAAGATTTTTGAATAACAGTATTCAAGATATATAAAGCAACTTTTAATTAAGAATTATCTAATGGAAAATAATGAGCAAAATTTATAAATTATTATACTACAAATACAGATATACTAATGACCAATTCACATTAAATTATGCTAAAATATATTTTTGACAAGAAAATGATTTTAAGGATTATACTCTAATTTTACTCATTGGATTAGCTCTAATTATATAATTTCCTAGTGCTCCATAACTTCTAAATTTATTTCTTCATGTAACATTCAACGATACTGTAATTTTCTTTAATTAGTTTTGTATAAAATCTCTGACGTCGTAATGATTGTTTTCTGATGCAAATTTCTGTTCTTTTCAACAGATATTTCCCTAATACCTAACAAAATTTTTACTTTAATATGTTTGACATTTGCTTAATATGCCATTTATAGAAAAATGAGTCTCAGGCTGATGTATATGTGAATACATACTTAAAGCACCATTTTTATTTTCCTAAGGCACCTGCTGTGTAAATCAAAATGTTGAGTTGACCTATCATTAAAGGAGCACCCTTATGTTTTGTTTACTAATATTTTATCAATTAAAGCTGCCAAGTAGGGCATACCTTGTTCACTAGAGGAATACAGATACTGACTTTTTAAATAGTTTTATTATAAATTAAATGTGCAATGCAAACAGAAAAGAAACTGTTTGAAGAGTGTTCCCAAGATATGGAGACTAAATATTCTGTGAACACGCGCTTACCATCAGTCACTTTACAGAATAAAGCATAACCATCAAAGCTTCATACATACACTTTTCTTGATCCTCTACCACTCCTTCAAACCTCAGGACACTGCTTTCCAGAACTTTAAATTTGTTACTTACTTATTGATGAAAACCTCAGCACCATAAATCCTAGGTCACTGACTGTCAACGAGATCCTTTCTCTATATCATACTATTATAGATTTTTTATAAGAAAACGTTAAGTAACTCTGGACTGAATTTATGATAGAGCTAATTGCACACTATGTGATTCACACGTGCTAGCCAATAATAACAGTAGTATCAGTAATAGTTTTAAAATTATACTAAGATGAAAAAATAGAATTAGTCATATATTTTATTTCTTAGGGATATTTCAGAAATAATTCGTGATTTATTGATTTAATGTTCAAAGTCGCAATTATATCTGCAATCTCTTTGGGAACACACAAACTGTCATTTCTGCTAATACTCCATGGTTTTCACAAATCTTCAATCCAGGGCTCATTGCATCTTTATTGTCAATGAAAACTTGAGAAAGGAATTGAGCTTGTTAGTTCTTATATGAGATTCTCCCTGAAAAAAGCTAAACACCCATGTGCATGCACACGCGCACACACACACACACACACACACATACACACACACAGAGCATGTAGGAAGGAGGGGAGATAGCGATAAATGAGATAACTATTTTGAGAAAGTGGATATTTGATTCCTAGGGTTTAGCAGCCAGCGGGAATAGACAAGGCTCAGACCAAGAAGGCAAGATTCCTTGAGTACTAAAGAAGATTCAGAAAGGAGGAACAGGAATAGACAGAAGCAGAGATAGTTTAAAAATAAACATTCTAGTGAATGTGATGAGTATGTTTACAAGTGGCTGTGAGACTTGATGAAAAAATCCCCATGTGCTCACACACAAGAAATGTTAGGAGTATGCCACTACGATCAGTAGTAGAGAGAAGGGAGAGGTTGAAAATGAATGAATGTGAAGAAAGAACTAGCCCAGATAATGGCCATCTCTTTGGAAATGAACTGCTGATCAAATTTCTGTTTGAAAAACCATTGAAACTCTTACTTTTTCAACTGATATTTCAGTTTAGGTGGAGGACATTCTGATATTGGATGACATATGGAGACCAATGTGCAGCATTGAAATACACAGAAGTCTTTCTTTAAGAGCAGACATGAAATTAACTGAGATGACATGTCAGACACATGACCTAGGACTTAGTATACATATTTTGGCTAATTTATATAACCGTTAACTTACTTCCAAATAACATGAATCTTAGCATTTACTAAACTTATCTTGCACATCAGAAATACAGTGGCAAGTAACATTAAGTAATACTGATGTATATGTATAGTTTTAGGTCAAACATTAAAGACTAATGATTAAGAAAGAAAATATAATGTAGTCTTTATAGATAGAATGATTGGAAAGTGTGGTTAGGTGACTTACAGCAGATAAGTCATGTTTTAAAGGTGAATATAAATTTAATGTTAAATTCCATTATTAAGAATTAGACAAATAAGGAGTGAATTTTAGTTTATATGCAGATTTAAGGAGACTCAGATATCCAGATTGCTCTCCAAATACATACATATAAAGCCTATCAAACTGGATTACTTTCAGATTTTACTGAAAATCTAACGACCTCATTGGTCTGCACATGTCATTCAAAAGTCATTGCTGTGAACCTCATAAGGAGTAACCATTAGTAATTAAAAAAATAGAAAACGAATAGACCGGCACAACCAAGGTTGAGTGGGATGCATCAACAAATTCCATAGTCTGGAGGGATGTAGTATAAGAAGCAGTCCCTTGATGGTTAGATAAACATCAGCTGTCAAGTTTTCAATAAAATTAAAATGAACACACAATTCTAATTTGCAGGCGTTATTCCAAGTAAATATCAGAAGGGGGCAGCAAAGAGCTGTCTGGGCCAAAAAAAAGCATCTACTTTCAAAAATGAAGATTACCATGGATTAAATGTAATGAAAAATGCTATTACAAATGGGTGTCAAACTTCATCGTGGTCATAGATCCAAGAGCACCTCTAATTCCTTGAACAATATTTGTTTTTGGTTTACTTCCTTTCTTTCTGAAAATTGCTTTTATATTCTTGCTGGAATTTTTTTTTGTTTGTTTGTTTTCTACATTCATTCCTTACATAGTCATGTTCCAGGATTCTGGCCCTGTTCTACTTTATTCTTTCTTTTTTACTCGGTCCATCTTTTTAGTTTAGTCTATGTGTTCTAATCCACGTTCAGAGTAATAATTACCATCATTAGGCCAAGAGTCTCTGTTTTAACATTAAAACAGGTTAGGTGTGAACTAGAAAATTATACCATTTTCAGGTAAATGAATTCCAAACAGCTACCATGTCTTCACTTTAAAAGAGTCCTTTTTGTCCAGACTAATGAAAGCTTCATGAAGGTCGATTACTACTTTGTTAAGCCGCTTTTCTCATCTATTCAACAAATTTAAATAGTGTTGCACTGGTCTTTCTATAGCTAAACTCCCTAGTCATTTTTCAACCTGATATGTTTGCCAGCATGTGGTAGACATATCAAAACACAATCGTGTTATTTTATCAAAAGCGTATTCTTCTATGCTGACTTTCCTAGTTAATTTCAATGTTTATTAACTCATTTGCTGAAGTGGAATGCTCTCCTTATTGTTTCCCTTCTAATTTCAGTTCATAAATGACACCTCATTCTCAAAATCTAGTAATCTCATTGTTTAACTCATGTGCTGAGACTTCAGTGATGTTGACCTTGGAGAAAGGAACCAAAGTAATTAAAAGCAAGTATATCTACATAAAGAAGGGCTTTCCATTTTGCTAGCCTTTTTCCATAGAAAGAATTTTCACTTCTCCTCCACAATTCTCAAAGGATTTAATCTTCAAGTTATTATTCTTAGTTTTCAGGTTATTATCCCAAGGAAGTATACTCTCCCTGATATGGTCATTCTTTGCTCTGTCCTGCATACTTAGACATTTCAATATTTTAAAATACTCTTCTTTTTAAGAGCATTCTTCTATATTGTGTTTAGGAAAGTTTCTGCATTTTTATTTTCTATTATTTCTTCTAGTTAGTGCATGAGTAGGTGTGCACGTGCATGTGTGTGTGATTGTATGTGGTTTCAGTTTCCTATGTATATTGGTGTTCAGGAGAAGTCAATTTTTCAGTTTTTTAATGCTTCTCTTTTTCTTCCTCTCCCTAGTTTCCATGAGCATATCCACAACTTCCTCCACTATCTATGCTATGACTCCAAAATGTGAACCTATATTTATATATTTCACTATAATCTTCCCTTAGAAGTCACACAGTTGAAAATGGAATCGAATTGGAAGATGGTGGAGTAGGGATTGGTAGCAAAGTGTGACTTCCCAGGGATCTGGAGTCAAGACACCAGGAAGAAAGCTATGTGGTGAACAGAAGGAAAGGGTTGAAACTTGGAGAACTGGGTGACAGCTCACAGAAAGAGTACAAATTGTACAAAAGCTGGAAGTACAAATTACAGCACAGAGGAAGAGATGAAGCCTGAGAAGTTCCTCTCTCAGGATAAGCCCAGATATGGAGGGCAGCTCCATCATATGACAGCAGCCTTGGCTATAACAAAGTTTAAAAACAACATGATGTTTTATTCCAAAAATGACTCCTGTAATATTGACAGGAGTTGGGAAAAAATCCAGTGCAATACCCATTTTATCTAAGAGGATTATGAAGAGCCTTTTGGGAAGGAGTTAATTGTTTGGAACTGAAATGTAGAACAACTTCACAGTAGTTATATTCCAGGGTTTCTGGTGTTGCTCTGTCACAGGACTGGCTGAGATATAGCCATAGGAGACACTTGTAGAGTGGGAGTGGATTGGATATAGATTCCTTAAGAAGTTGGACCTGGGTAGGAGGAACATGAGGGCCCCACTCTCTGACATGAGACATCAGATTGAGCATGTGAGGCTTTCAGAGGTGGCTGTCTGAAAGTTCTGGTAATAGCTCCAGTGGGTCTACAGGAACCCTTTCCCCACTGCCTACATCAGGCATAGTGACTGGTGGTCTGTTTGCTTTTTCCATCTACCAACATGAGCAAAGACATTCCTTGGTTGGACAGTTTGCAGAACCTGCGGTGTATGGACAGCAGAGCTGCTGAAGTCAGTGGCAGGCAGATGGTGGAATGGTGCACTCCACACATCCGCAAGCTCTAGAACTGAGTGGAGAAAACTGTGACTTGGGTTTCAAAAGGGATTTGGCAAGTGATAACTGCTAGAGTAACTACAGCCTTAAGGTATCCAGAACTGACCACCACACCCAGTAGGAAAGGCAGGGCAGAATTCAGACACAAAAAATGTAACTGTAAGTGGAAAAGCTAGGTCTTATCAGTGGCTCACCGTCTATCTCTTATACCTGGTAGATTCTAGGGATGCAGAACCTAGAAAGAAAAGACTCATTCAAAAATGATTTTTGTCTGGACGCAAATCTTTTTTATTCCCCCATTGGTATCTTGCAGTTTGGATTTTTAAAATTTTTTTTCTGTGTTTGTTTCACTTTTTTTATTGTGCTCTGTTTTTCCTTTTGTCTTGTTTTTCTTGTTTATCCTTTTCTGCTACATTTATTTAATTTTATTAATTTCCTTTAGCTTCAATAAAATTATTTATCTCACTGCTCTTTACCCCTTGTTATCTTCATTTTCATTTTTAATTAAGCTTACTGGTACAATTTAGATATACATAATGATTCTTTCAATCATTTTCTTCAATTCTACTGTGAAAGATGCTGTTTCCCTAGTTTCTTTCTCAGTGTATTTATTTTTCTGTACAGAAATGCTGTGGATTTTGACTGTTGACTTTTTATCCAGCTATGCTACTGAATTTGGTTATTAAATCTACAAGAATTTTTGGTGGATTTTGGGGGGCTCTTATATGTACAGTATTAGTTTTTGTCTCCAAATAATGCTAATTTGACTTCTTATTTTCCTACCCTTATTCTCTTTTTTTCTTTTCTAATTTTCTTGGCTAATGTTTACAGAACTATGTTAAATAGGAGTGACTATACTGGACATCCTTGCTTTGTTCCTGATTTTAAAGTGCAAGCTTCCAGTTTTTGACCATTTAGTACGATGTTGGCTGTCAGTTTGTCATAGATGGCTTTTATCAGATTGAGATAAAGACCATCTATTCCAATTTTGTGTGGGGTTTATTATCATGAGTGAGTGTTGAACTTTGTCAACTGCTTTTTCTGCATATATTTGAGATGATCATGTGATTTTTGTCTTTGTCTCTGTTCATAGAGTATAATACATTTATTGATTTGAATATGTTAAACCATCCTTCTGTCTCTGTGATGAATCCTATTTGGTAATTTAAATAATCTTCTTGATTTGCTGTATTCTGTTTGCCAGCATCTTAGCAAGAATTTCTGCATCTCATTAGGGAGATTGGACTGTAGTTCTCTTTTATGGTTGGTTCTTTCTCTGGTTTTGCTCACAGGGTAATATTTGTTTCCAGGATTAACTTTGGACTATTGCCTCTTTTTCAATTTCAGTAGAGTTTCATTAATAGTGACATTAGATATTCTTTAAAATGTTATAGAAATCGTCAATGAATCCATTATGATCTAAACTTTTTGTTGGCAATTTCTCACTACATTTTTAATTTCATTGACTGATACTGGATTATTTAGAATTTTTATGTCTTCTTGATTCAGTTTTGGAATTTCATATGTATCTAAGGATCTGTCCATGTCTCCTTATTTTCACCTTATTAGAGAATAGATTTTCAAAGTAATTAATCATGATCTTCTGGATTTCTACAAGATCCACTGTGATTGTACCCATTTCATTCTTAATTGCATGAATTTGAGTCTTCTCTTTCCTCTTTTTTATAAGTTTGGCTAAAGGTTTATCAATTTTATTTAATCTCTCAAAGAGCCAACTCTTTGATTCTTTGATTCTTTGTGTTATTTTCTTAATTACAAGTACAAATGACCACTGTGAAAACTGAAAAGTTTGGTTCCTGTTGCCAAATATGCAGATTTCTTAAAAATAAGAGACTATGAAAAATTGATCAAATGATTGCTACATGATACAAGGAAGACTAATGTAACATTTATTAGAATTAGTGAAAACTCAGAAGAGAGAAAAATGGCATTAAAAACTGTTTATAAAAATAATAGCAGAAAACTTTCCAGATATGGCAAAATGATTTAACATACAGATATGTGAGATTTATAGATCCACAAATATCCAAAATCAGGAAAGCACTTCTCCACAAAATATCACAGTCAAAGTTCTAGAATACCAACACAAAGATAGAATCATAAAAGCTGTTGCAGAAAAGCAACAAATCATTTTTAAAAGTAATCATATTAGAATTTTATAGCAGACTTCTCAATGCAAAACAAGGCCAGGAAAGTTTGAAGTCCTAAAAGAAAACAACTTCCAACCCAAACTGATATACCAGGCAAAACTATCTTTTGAATTTGATGGAGAAATGAGGCATTTTCATGACCAATAAACCAACCCTTCAGAAAATTCTAAAGGATGTCCTGGAAAAAAGACAGTGGAGCCAACAATGTCAAAAAACCTAATAGCATGACTACACTAGCCATAGTAAGTATCTAAACAGAAGGAGAAGGAGAAACAAAAAGGAATCAGAAACGGGAAAATAATGTAATGGCAGGAATAAGTTATATATTTTTAGTAATGACTCTTAACATGGGTAGTCTGAATTCTCCAATCAAAGACACAGATTGGCAGAATGCCTCAAAAGAGAAAACTCTGTTATGTGGAAGAATAAGTATAATCCATAAAGACATTTATGAACTAAGTATCAAAGGATGCAAAATAATATTGCATAAAATAGGAGCTGCAAAATATGGTAGCTACCCTATTTTCAGTCAAAGTGTACTTCAAGTCAAAACTGATCACAGCAGCAAGGAAGGTCTCTACATATTAAGGGAACAAGTCAACAAGAAGAGTTAACAATTATAAATGTACATGCAATGAACACCAATTTCATAGCGAAAAACAAACAAACACAAAAAAACACTACTGGATGTAAAGGAAGAAACAACCTACAGAATGGGAAAATATTTTTAAAGCAACTCCTCAGTCAGAGGACTAATGTCTAGAATATATAAAGAACTGAAAAAAAGTTAACCCCCAAAATAAAACACCCAGAGTAGACACTTTTCTGAAGAAATACAAATGACCAGCAAGGACATGAAAAAACATTCAACGTCTTTTCCCATTAAATAGGCACGTTAAAACAAGGCTGAGATTTCATCTTATTCCAGAAAGAATGGCTATCATTAAGTCAAATAATAACAAATTCTGACAGAGCTTCTGAGTAAATGGAACATTTCCACACTTTTGGTGGTAATGTAAACTAGTATAAGTACTACAGAAATTAGTGTGGATTTTCCTCAAAAAAATTAAGCAAAAACCACTTAATATAACTATTCTGAGTATTTATTCTGGATATTTCTCTAGCAGATATTTTCCTGGTTTGTCTTTCTTATTTTATTTTAACATACTCACCAATGCTATTTCATTTCAAATTTAGAAATAAAAAATTTTTTTCCTACAATTTAAAAATTGAAGGAATTCTGTCTCAGATCACGTTTTTCTAAACTAAGAATGCATAAATTTTATTAACAAAATTCATCAGGAGTACATCTACATTTATTTTGTAAGAGAATATTGGAAATAAAATTAATACTAAAGGATGAACAGAATGATTATATTAATTTTGATAACATTATGTGTCTTGAGAAGATGTTTTAAAATTCCCTGTGCTTTAACAATATTTGAATCATGAGGAGAAGAAAGACAGCTTAGTTCATGAGTCTGAGAACTCAGAAGGCATGCACAAAGAAGCCATGCTGAGCAAGGCAGTGATGTTGCTGGCTATATCCATACTAACAGATGTACTTGATCTACGCTTACACAGGTCAACACACTGAGATATTTTAAAAATATAAGGAACAAGTGTATTGAATCGGGGCTACTTTGGTTTGGAATATAATTTGATGACATCTTTTTTATTTTAATTTCAAAGCATGCTACAAGTTTTGTTTCTATAAACCACCAAGCAGTTAAAATATTATAGCCTCCAAAGATAAGTTGAAGAATGATGAAGGATAGGGATAAAAAAACGTTAACGATATTGACTAAATGTGACTACTTGTATTAGACAAAGTATATGTCTGACCCTTAACTTGTATTGTAAACACTTAATAATCAGGGTCCTGCTTTCATCTGACATTAACCTATACAAACAGAAACAAAGTCAGATGAATCACATTATTATATACACCTTGAAATAATTTTATTTGGTTTGTACTACATTAAAAAATTGCTAGAGTATCTTACTAATATAAATAAACAATAAAAGTTTTCTTGAAGATGCTATCCTGCAATTCTTGTGTATAATCTTTGACAAAATAAGAGGTCACTGAAAGAAAAGAACAAGCAAAGGATTTTAAATTTTCTAAATATTAATATTAACATATTTCTGCCTCTTTGTGCACTTAATGTCTTTACTAAATCATTCGCACTGCTTGTCCATTTTATTCAGTCGCTATCTTGCTTATTCATTTATTTAAGAGAATTACTTTTTCATTTACATATACGTCATTGCAAAAATTATTTTATTTTCATTTTATGTTGGATTACTCAAAGGAGTCTTGAACTGTTCATTGTTATTCTCAGTTGAAGCTTTGATGGAGAGAAAGCACACAGACAAATACTGAGGTGATGACAGAATTCGAGGCAATCGTTTTTAAATTCTTTTTACATTCTCTCAGGATGTGTTTCATCCTGAAGATTCAGTCTGAAGATCACAAACAATGAAAATGTATACAGTATATTTTAGCATCAGGGAAGTTGAGGCTGAGGCTTACTGTAAAAAATTGTGTGTTGGTTGACTTTTAATACCCCATTAACCATATAGCTGAGAGCATATCAGGTAATAAGGTAAACCAAATGCAAGTCATCAATCTACACATTTTCTGTAAACAATATTATGCCTCTAGGGGAGTTTTAGGAGTTTAAATCCCACAAAACAAATCACTATAATTTCACCCTTACCTTGACCAAAAGTTAGTAAAATGGAGCTACAGGAACCTAGAACAACAACAGATCAGTTTCAAGTTGTTTTATTTTGATGCTTTTCTTTCCATGACAATTGAAAGTCATAATACACATTTTACTATTTTCCTGGCAGAATACTGAAAAGGTGTAAAGATTAGTTTCTCCTTGATTTTTGAAAGAAGGCAGTGTCACAGTGTTCAATGTTTGTTCAATGTTACTCACCCTTCCAGAGTTATTTTTAGCCGTCCGCCATTCGGTTCTCTGTCACAGGTCTGTGGTCTGTCTCGACCACAGATACAAGGCCCTTACCATCTGAGTCTAGCAGTTTGTCCACCAGTGTGAGATAGAAGGTTTGGAGAGAGTGAAATTGAGAGATGTAGTCAGTATTCCCATCCCTGATGAGCAGAAAACGACTGTGATACCCTTATCAAAGACATAGTTCTTCTTTCCAGCTTTTCCACTAAGGTCTTCCACACCATGTGGTAATACTGGCCCCCACCCCCTGCCTTTTCTTCCACATTCAGTGGAGGGAAACAGAATTACTGCTTACTGAAGTTAATAACTTCAGGACACTTTACAGTCCTTGCTAGGTTTCTTTTATTCTAATGTCACTTACAAAGATTTGAAAGGATCCTTGAGCAAAAGTTCTTAATACTAATTTTTTGTTTTCTAAAAATGATATATGTCAGGTCCATTCAGCTTTTGTTCTTTTTGTTGAGGATACTGCATTCCTGTCTGCCTTTTGATGATTTTTTCAAGAGACACTAATTATGCTTTTAGCTCAGAGGTTACTTTTTCTAGGAAGCATATTCTTTTCCTAGCAGTTAGGTGGACTTCTCTCCTTGTATGAGCACTCAACATATTATATACCCCATCACAATATTTTAGACACTATATTTTGTATGAACACACCATTAAACTATGGTTCAAAGGTAAATAAGTTCTATAAATGTATCATTTTAAGAATTTATTTGTGTAAAGTATAGAAAATAATACATAGTGAATTAACTTGGTAAGGGATACAGATGTTTATCTTTATAATTAGTGTGTCATCCTAATATGTGCTGTATAAATTTTGGATTTTCTTTTAACTATGACCTTTGTAAGGAAATCTTACAATACCCTGACATTTTTCCATATTTAGACTTTTCATAATCTTCTTGATAAATTAATTGAAATATAATTTCTTGTTTATGAAGCTGTGTCTTTCTTCTAAATCACTGATAAATACTGTCTTCTTGAATATTATATTCCCAGATCCTAGATGCTAACATCTCTCCTATTAAAAAAAAACCTCTAGTGAGTAAAGAGTGAGAGGCATGGGAGACATAAAATGAGAAACATTTATATTTTACTGTGTGTGGGGTGGGTTGGAGGACCAAACCAGGACCTTATTCATGCAGAGAAATAATCTATGATTGAGCTGTGCCCCTGGTCCCTGTGGCTCTCACATTTTTCCATATTAGTCCATTAGAATGGAATGTTTGTCACATTTCAGAATATAACTTAAGCATGAGTTGTCTTCTTCTCTTATATGACATAGCCTCCATAGTGTAAGCTACCGTCTACAAGCTCATTTTCATTCAGAAGAGCTTAATAGATATAATTGTCCCCAAATATCTTTTTCCATTTGGAGAAATTTAAATTAAAACAATTTTTTATCTCTTTTCTGCTGCTGTTGTTTAAAATTGGATAAAAAATTATATAACTGATTATTTGGAAAGAATAACTGAATTTGCATAGACTCTCTTCAGGATCTGCTGCCTCAAAGAAGAAATATAACTCATATGCTTTTGGGTCATATGTAACTTTAGGAGGCCTGGTCCTCATGTGGAATACTTATGTACACCAAGTAATACTAAAGAATGGAAACTACACTGATCTAGTTCTTTAATTTATTTGTCAGAACACCATAACTATGTAATTTTTTCACATTTTTTGATTTTGAAAATTAGACTATATTCTTGACCAGTGAAAAGGATATTTTGATCACCAACCATTTGACTTACTTCATTTGTCCCAATAGTGAAAAGATAAAGCTTAGTCGTGTTGAAACCTACAAGTTACAAGAATTTTCATCATGTTATCTCTAGTCCGGAACTCTCCTCTGAACTTCACATCTATGCACTCTTGTACAATCCAGACAATCATGAACACAAAAACCCCACTCAACTTATTCAAAATTTATTAAATTCAATACTTTAAAATTGTTTATCTTTATATCCTATAGTGCATACATGAAAAAGAAATAGAAAAGTACTTTGACTGAGTATTTGATGTTGAAGAAAAGAGCCCAAAAGATAACAAGTAGCTCCATAGAAGTGGTTATTCTTTTTTTTTATTCTTTTTCTAGCACACTGACATATCTTGAATTTTAGGTTGCAAAGTTAGCACAACAGGTCTGATTGGACCTTCAGTTTTGATAATGTTAATAAGAGACAAACATTAACCTTTGATTTAAAATATCCTTTGTCATACTACCTATTTAACATCTATTTATCTTTATAATTAGTGTGTCATCCTAATATGTGCTGTATAAATTTTGGTTTTTCTTTTAACTATGACTTTCTACAGAAATCTTACAATACCCTGATGTTTTCCATATTTAGACTTTTCATAATCTTCTTGATAAATTAATTGAAATACAACTTTTTGTTTATGAAGCTGTCTTTCTTCTAGATTACTGATAAATACTATCTTCTTGAATATTATATTCCAGATCCTAGATCCTAATATCTCTCCTATAAAAAATACTATAGAGAGTAAAGAGTAGATAAATAATAATTAAACTTCTTTTAAATTTTCAGACACAAAAATAACTAACAATAAACTTAAAGAGTAGAATAAAAACCATGAAATTTATTTTCTTTTTAACTTTTATTTTTATTGTTTATATTATAATTGCTTTGTATACGTCAAATATTAAGACTAAGTAACTGGCCTTAGAGAAAGCATTAATTTGCAAGCAAAATAACACTGGAAATAA
>RJWM01027529.1:0-26709 GCA_004363535.1 Dasyprocta punctata
TCCCTCTTTGAAAGATTTGTATATATCTTTTTCTTCATCCTGACATTTTAAAAATTTCGCATAGTATACCTTCTTCCTGCCTGGATTCATTTTACTGGTTAATTAGTAGGCTTTTTCAAATTGGTAACAGATATCTTCCAGTTCTGGAAATATTTTTTTCTTTTCTTTTTTTTTCTTTTCTTTTTTTCTTTTTCTTTCTTTCTTTTTTTTTTTTTTTTGAGGGGGGAGGGCTTCCTTTACTCTATTTCTTTTCCTTTCTTTATTTTCCAGGGCAACTGTTATTAAAATATGTATCATGTGTATTAATCCTCTAATTTTTCTCTATTGTTTTTCATTTCTATCTTTATTATTTTGTGATAAACATCTTGTAGTATATCATGTGACCCTTTTACTGATTAGTTTTTAAATGACAACTGTAGCTTCATTTCCAAGAATCTTTTTCTTTTTTAATACTTCATTTTCATATTGTACTGTTCTTTTTTTTTTTTTTTTTTGCGGCACCGGGGATTGAACTCACAACCTCGCGCCTGCCAGGGCAGGCGCTTAAGGCACTGAGCCAAACTCCCGGCCCTGGTTTTTTGAGGCAGGGTCGCACTGTGTAGCTCAGGCCGGCCTTGCCCTCGCGTTGTAGCCCAAGTCGGCCTCGAACTCACAACGCTCCGCCTACCTCAGCCTCCCGAGTGCTGGGATTAAAGGCGTGCACCACCACGCCTGGCGATATTGTACTGTTCTTAATTCATAGATATGTTATCTGTTTACTCACATTACTCATTATACTACATAAAGTTTTCTTTTTATATTTCCCTACTGCTTTCTGCATCAGTTATCTTTTCTCTATGTTTTTCTGTTTCTTTTCACATCTACTTTTCATAAAAGCTTCCCTCAAATGTTGTGGGATCTTTAGGTGCCTACTTATATTTAAGAGATAGACACTAAAATGTGCCTTAGGAACACTGAGTGGATGACCAGCAGTTACACAATAGTGGTATTTTCTCTTGCTATAGTTTTTCCTAGAAAATGGACATAGTCCCATTTCACTGTTGCCATCTCTCTTTCTCTATGTGTCTATCTATGTATGTATGTATCTATCTTGTATCTATATTAGTTTTCCACTATCATTCTTACTTAATGAGTCTTTGTAATATTTTCTGAAATTAAAATTTAAATTAAACTACTTTTTCTATTTAGCTATTCTGGACTCCTTGAAACTTCTCATGAATTTTAGAATCAGTTTATCAATTTGTACAAATAAATCAACAAGGATTCTGTTAGGGCTTGCATTAAATATGTAGATTAGTGGAAATCTTTTTTTCTAATTATTTTAAACTTTCTAAATTTTTAAAAATATTTCATTTTTTAGAGTATACATTTTGTATTTTTTATTACATTTGTTCTTAAGTATGTATTCCTTTTGAAGACATTATAAATAGAACCTTTTATCACAAACCTGAAGGAATATAATCTCATTCTGTAACTTTGCTAAACTCATGTATTAGTTTTGTTATTATTTTTAGTGTATTCCTTAGGATTTTGTATATACAAATCGTGACATCTGCAAGTATGGGTTCTTTCTTTCCAGTGGTATATCTGGGTTTGGTTTGTTTATTTTCTTGTCTAATTATATTGACTAGAGCCTCCAGTATAATGTAGAATAGAAGCCACAAAAAATAAGCCTCCTCCAGTTATTGCAGACATGATTGAACATCATGGTCTTTCATCAAGTATATTAGTTGTGAGTTTCTGCAGAATCATTTTATGATAAAGTTCCTTATATTTCCAGTTTTTAAGTATTTGCATTTTTTCTAGTGCTTCTTATGCATTTATTGAGACTATGCCATTTTTCTATTGATATAACTATTACATTAACTGAATTTCAGATGTTTAACCAACCTTAACATCCTCTTATAAAATGGACCATGATGCATGATTCTTTTTGTATGTTACTGGATTCTGTTTGGTATTTATTTTGTTGAGATTTTTGTGTGTTCACATTCTTAGGAGCTATTGCTCTGTAGCTTTCTCATGATATTTTTGTGTGATCTGGGGATTGAGGTTATAATGGTCTCATACAATTAGTTGGGAAGTGTTCTCCCCTCAATTTCTTGAAAGAGTGTGTGGAGAATTCATGCAGATTTTTCTTTAAGGGGTAGAATTCAGTGATGCAGCTACATAGATGTATGTATTTTTTTTTACTATTAATTCAGTCTCTTTTTTATTATAAGTTCTAATCGAATTGTTCATTTCAGCTTGAGTCACTTTCATTAATTCCTTTTTCCAGTACTTTGCCCATTTCACCTGTTATCAAATTTATTGACATGCAGTTATTCAGAGTTTTCCTATATTATCCTTTTTTATCTTAGTGAAGACATTACCAATGACCTGTTTTTAATTTTTGATCATAGCTATCTGAATATGCTGTTTTACTTTTTGGATCAATTTAAAATTTTTCTCAACTTTCTTGATATGTTCATAGCTTACATTTTCATTTATTTTCTTCATTTTTCTGTTTCACTTATTTCCACTCTTTTACTATTTCCTTCTCTCTGGTTCCTTTAGATTTACTTTGCTCTTCTTTTACCAGTGTCTTAAGGGAGAACTTTAATATACTGACTTGAAATTGCCTTCTTAATAATGACATTTATAACTATTCATTTTCCCATGAGCAAAGCTTCCAATATATCTATATTTGATACATTTTCTCTTCATTTTCATCCAGCCTCAATGTATTTTCTGATTTCCCCACTGACTTTTCCCTTTTCCCATTGTGTATTCTTATTTCCACATATTTGTGAATTTACAACCTGTCCATCTGCTACTAATTTCTAACTTTATTCAATGGTAATTAAAGAACATACTTTGTATTATTTCTGTCCTTTAAAAATTGTGGAGCAGCATTGTTTCATGTCCTTTCATATAGCCTATCCTGGAGAAACTTGTATGTTCACTTGAAAAAAAGTATACCCTGTTCTTGTTGGGTAAAGAGTTCTATAGATGCATGGTAGGTCTAGCTCATTTATATGTTATCTCTAATCTTATATTTCCTTGTCGATCATCTGTTTTGTCATTTTGTTCATCATTGAAAGTAGGCCATTGAAGTTTCTAATTTTATTGTTATATTGCTATTTCTAATTTCTGTCCATTTTGCTTCATATATTTTGATGGCTTGTTATTAGTTGCATATATGTTTATAATTATTATATCTTCTAAATAAATGGACCTTTAAATCATTACAATAAGATGCTTCTCAACTAAGTATGGGGTTATACCTTATAAATCTATCTTATATTGAAAATAATCTAAATTGAAAATGGATTTAATGGGCTGAGGATTTAGCTCAGCAGCTCAAGTTCTTGCCTGGTAAGTGCAAGGTCAAGAGTTTGATCCCCAGTAGCAGAAACAGACAAACAAAAGAAAAAAAAATAGAAGAAAATGGTTTTCATGCATATAACTTATCAAACACTTTGGTTTAGCAATGAAATACTTTCCAGGCTCAGTTAATCTAAGGGTTATACAGCTGATTTTGACCTATGACTCATGGCCATTGCCACTATCCAATATCTTAAATTTCATCCTGCACTTCACTAACACAGGAAAAGATCAAAACTGAAAATTCAATGTATTATTTCTAATAAATGGGTATCACATTTGTACCATTGCAAAGTTGAAAAATCTTAAGTCTAACCATGATAGTTGGTGATCATGTATGTTGCCCTTTATGATAGGTATATATTTTTTTATCTTAAAAACAAAACAGAACAAAAAATAGAAATGATACAGATTTTCAAAAAAAAGTAGGAAATTTACACTAGTTAATGTATTGCATATTGTTATCTTCGAAATAGCTGTTCAGGTTACAAGAAGTATACTTTGTATGATATTTGCATATTCAGTCCAGTTATCTTTTGGAAATTTTTTGTATACATATAATTCTCCATGCTTTTACTTTCAGTAAAGTTGTAGGTTGGATACTTGAAGCTAGTATATGGTTGGGACATATTTTTTATCTTAAAGAAAGAAAAAAAAACAATAAAAACTGATACAGAATCTCAAAACAAGATAATAAGATGTTAACAATGGTTAATATACTGTGTATTGTTGTCTTCAAAGTAGTTGCTCAGATTGCTAGATATAAGTATGCAAAATTGATCAAACCATATAAACACAATTATTTTCAATGAACTAATAAATATTAGTAGTATAAGTATCTTAGCTATCTTGTGTATATCTAGCTATATAAAGAAATATATTTTTTTCTGTTCCCTTCCTTTTTTCTCTTCTTCCCCATCCCAGTTGCTCTTTCCTTTTGAGCAGTCTATTCCCCTTTCACATATCTATTGTATATTTTGGATCTTATTTACTTTTCCAGTTTCATACACTAGGGGGAAGGCATGATGTCTATGCACATGAGTCTTATTTATTTCACTAATGAGTGTGGTCTCTAGTTGCATTCATTTAACTAAAGAAGCCTCGTTTATCTTTCTTTATAGATGTACAGCACCCCATTGCATAAAAATACCATAGTTTTTTTATCCATTCCTCATTTGATGGACACTTGGGTTGTTTCCAACCTTTACCTTTTACAAATTGTGCTACTATAAACATGGGTACACATATATTGATGTGGTATGATGGTTTTAATTCTTCTGGGAAAATACCCAGAAGGGAACTAGTTGGGTGAAATGAGGCCTCTAATCTTTGATTTTTGAGAAATCTCCACACTGATATCCACAGTGTTTGCACCAGTCTACACTCACTCTAACAATGGAGAAGTGGTTCTTTTTCCCCAAAGTCCCTTCCAGCATTTGTTATTGGTTGATTTGTTGATGATAGCCATTCTTTTTGGGGTGACGTGGCATTTCAGTGTTGCTTTAATTTTCATTTATTAAATGACCAGTTTTGTTGAATACTTTTTCATATATTTATTTGCCATTTATATTTCTTTCTTTGAGAAGTGTGTATTCATCTCAGCTGCCCATTTCTAGATTGAGTCCTTCAATTTGGGAGGGTCTGATTTCTTAAATTTTTTATGTGTTCTAGATACAAGTCCTTTGTCTGAGGGACAATTGGTTAAAATTTTTTCCCACTGTGTGAGTTTTCTTTTCACTCTGTTGGTGATATGCAAAAGCTTTTCAATAAGATGAGATCATAGTTGTTGATTCTTTGAAGTACTTCCCTTGCAGTTTGGATTTTATTCATGAAGTCTCTGCCTATCCTGTTGTCTTCTAGATTTCTAACTACTTTGTCTTCCAGTAGATTTAGTGCTTCTGTTTTAATATTTAGATCTTTGATCCATTTTGACTTTGGTTTAGTGAGTGATAATAGACATGGGTCTAGTTTTAGTCTTCGGCAGATGGAAAATCAGGTTTTTCAGCACCATTTATTAAAGAGACTGTCTTTCTTCTAGTTAACATGTTTCACCCCTTTGTCAAAAATAAGGTGACTGAATGTGTTTGTAGTTGTGTCTGCATCATCTAATTTGTTCTGCTGATCCTCATGTCTGTGCTGTTTTGTTTTGTTTTGTTTTGCTTTGGTTTTGTTATTTTGTCAATACCATCCTGATTTTATCACAGTAGCTTTGTAGTATAATTTCAAGTCAGGTGTTGTGATGCCACTTGCCTTGCCTTTATTGCCCAAGATTACCTTTACTATTCTAGGTCTCTTCTGTTTCCAAATGAATTTTAGGAAAGTTATCTCTAGATCTGTAAGATATGCTAGTGGTATTTTGATTGGGCTTGCATTAAATCTGTATAACAGTTTTGGCAGTATGGCCATTTTCACAGTGTTGGTTCTTGCTATCCATAAGCAAAGGATATCTTTCCATTTTCTGATACTCTCTTCAATATCCTTTTTTTAGAGAATTATAATTTTCAATGTATAGATCCTTTACTTCCTTTGTTATATCGATTCCTAAGTATTTCATTTTGGGGGGGATGCTATTGTGAAAGTTGTTGTCTCTCTAATTTCTCTCTCAGTGAGTTTGCTGTTTGTGTACAGGAATGCTACTGATTTTTCAGTGTTGACTTAGTATCCAGCTACGCTACTGAATTTGCTTAATAATTCTAGACTTCATTTGATGGTGTCGTTAGGATCTTCTAAGTAAAGTATCATGTCATTAGCAAATAATGAAAATTTATTTTCATTATTCCTTCTTTGCCCATATCCCTTTTATTTCTTTCTCTTGTCTAATTGTTTCAGCTAATGGTTCCAGAACTGTATTTAATAGGAGTGGTAATACTGGACATCCTTGTCTTGTTACAGATTTTTACTTTATTTATTTATTTATTTATTTTTGGTACCAAGACTCAAACTAATGACCTTGAGTTTGCCAGGAAGGATCTGTGCTGCTGAGCTATATTCCTGGCCCTGTTCCGGATTTTAGAGTGAAAGTTTTCAGGTTTTGGGACATGTATTTTTATCCCATTTGGCAACTCTACCTTACAAATTGTTTGATTAATTCATTCACATTGAATGTTATTGTTGGTATATCTGGATTCATGACTGTAATTTTTACTTTCTCTTTTCTGTATGTGTTATGTCATATTTGTTCCTCTATTACTCATTTACTTTTCTTTTGCTTGCCTCCATATATCCCAATGGAACATTTAATTTATTTAATCAATTTTTGCCACTGACAAAGGAGTGCTTTCTCTTTCTTTCCTTCTTTTCCTCTTCCCTTTCCAATTAATAGTAAAGATTTAATGTTAAAATTATTTTATTCACTGGCAGCCCTTTCCTTAGATTACATTTTTTTTTTAAATTGTTGACAGCCATTTCCTTAGGCCAATAAAGATTTGCCCTCACCCATCTCTTTTGTGATGTCATCAGAGAATATGTGGCAAATACATAGCATTTTTGTGTTACATCCCCCATAAATATTATATAGATTTAGGGATAAAGGTAGAAATTAAGATAGAGAGATATAGATACACTTTAATATGGTTGTTTTAAAGAAGCTGTTTAGAAAAAGGAAAATAGACATTTATATATATTTATATATATATATATTTTGAGACAGGGTCTGTTGTATAGTTAAGGCTAACCTTGAACTCACTGTGTAGCTCAGGCTGACCTTGAATTTGCAACCCTCCTCCAGCCTAAACATCTTGAGTGTAAGGATTATGGGCATGTACCATCATGCATGGCTATATTTTGCATATTCAAAAAATATTTGTTTAATTGCCTTTATTGATGTCCTGTTTTTTGTTTTGTTTTGTTTTTGGTACTGGGGGTTGAACTCACAACCTAATGCCTGCCAGGCAGGCACTTAAGTCACTGAGCTAAATCCCTGGCCCTTGGTGTCTTGTTTTTAATGTCAATTCATGTCACTGTTTGGGATCAGTTACTTTCTTTTTTTTTTTTAATTTTATTTTAAAGAAGATAAAACCAAGGAAAATAAAACAGAATGAAACCAATCAAAATAAACCAGTATAAGTGATACAGGACTTCAAGACCTTATGAAACCAACAATAGTTACCATAATGCCTTTTGTTGTCTTGAGAATAGCTAGAGACACCTCCAGACATAGCAAATATTGAACAGAACAGAATAGAATAAAAACAATAAAAACAAAACAATGAATGCAATAAAGGACTTGAAAACAAACCAATAGTAAATCCAAAATGCCTACCATAATATGTCTTGTGATCTTTCAAATAGCTGCTCATGCCATCAGATTTAACATAATCAAACAAAACAAAAGAGAACAAAACCCAACCCAACAAAACAATGAAAATGATATGGTTTCTCTGCCAGGATCACTTCCTGGTGAGGTCTGGTTCTCTCCCCCCACAGCCCGTGAATTGTGCCGACACAGAGAGAGGCTTGTGTGTGGCTGTCCCCACTCCTGGGAATCAGTTACTTTCAGCTTGAAAAATTCCCTTTATAATTTTCTGATTGGTGGATTTGCTAAAAACAAATTCAGTTTTTGTTTATTTCACAATGTCCTTATATTTATAGGAAACGACTTTAGTGGATATAAGATTTTTGGTTGGCAGTTTTTCCCTCCTTGGTCACTTTGAATATGTCACATAAATTCTGCCCCATTAGATCCTCATGATGAATCTATGAACAAGGTTGCTAAGTTTACACTTGCCATCCTCTTGTCTCAGCCTTTCAGAGTGCCAAGATTGCAGGTATGCATCACCATTCTTGGATTCAATTCTTTTAAATAATTTTTAGCCCTTTATGGATATTCTGTCTGTAGTGCAACATTATCATCTGAGTTCCTTCACTTTTATGAACATTTGTATAATGTTTATTTGGTGGTATTTTTCTTATAAACCAAACACCTGTGTGCTCATGAAGCCAGTTTCTACTACCTGATATTTTATTTTGTGTGTGTGGTGGTTGTTCAAAGATTCTCCTGTTTCTTTTTGTGTCTCCTAAATCTTTGTTGTAAACTGGACACTTTAGATAACACATTGAATGGTAACAATTTGGGGTATGCCACCCAGTTGTACAATTCTAGGTTTATTACTGTTTTTTTGTTTGTTTGTGTGTGTGTGTGTTTGTGTGTATATATATATATTTTTTTTCTTGTGTATATTGTGACTGAGTGGATTATTTAGGGGAGTCTGTCCCTCACCTCCACCCCAGGAAGTGGATGTTGGTTTGAAATTACTCCTTAGTATGCAGGTCTGCCTATAGTTAACCTAGTATGATCATAGTTATGACAGGGATCTCTTCTAGTTTTCTGAACACATCCAATAATTAAATGTCACTAACTATCAGATTATTTTCTCTAACAAGTGCCCTGGGGAAGACATTGTAAATTCCTTTTACAGTATGGTTCCAGAATTCAGTTTAGTATTTGTTCTGGTGCCAGAAGTATTCTTTTCCATTTCTTTTTCAGCTTCTCTGATAAAAACTAGTCTCCCTATAATTTAGACTGTAAATTTAATAAATCTATGAATCTCCTCCAAATCACCTTTCACTGCATTGTCCACTTTTTTTCTTTTTTTAGCTTAGTTTCCAGTCAGACTTTCTTTATCATCTGTTATAAATGAAGTCTGTTTCTCTGAAAGTGAATAGGGACTTTTTTTTTTAACAATATATTCATGCCTGGGTACCATTTCTGAGCCTGCTCGCTAACGTTTGATTTGAGAACCAATTCAAGCTTCTGTTTGAGTAACACTCCTGCTTTAAGAGCTGAGTTTTTGGAAAGAGGGGTGGATGATGGTGACATAGTAACATGAAGTCTCAGCCTGCTTCTTGCATGGACTCACTGTCTTATGAGCCACAAGAAAGATCAGCGACTCAGTACTCTCAGTGGTGCCATATCCAAGGAAGAGCTTCTGGCAAACAAGTATTAAATAGAAGGGAGCTACTACCTTTCCACTGCACTCACCTGAAAATGAGCATCAGCAATAGCAGAGGGTAATGAACTGTGACCCCAATGCAAAACCCCTACCAATATGCCTGTAGTTTACTTAGCACTTCTGGTTGCCAACAGGCAAAATGGTTCATCTTGTAATAACAGGGTTGATTCCTCTCTCCAGGCAATGGACTAAATTAGCCTACTGGATATGGACCCTAACCCAGGGAAGCTTGGCATTTCTTAGCTCTCCCTGCAAGTAGAGGTGGCCATCTGTGATGCAGATCATTGAGCATCCACATCTTTTCTCCTTTTCTCTACACAAAAGGTTCCCAGTATGAGTGACTTGACACAGAGATTGAAAGGGATAGCATTATGCAAATTTGTGCAGACAAAAGAGAAGGGAAAACAAGAAGGTAATCATACTTTGTAGAAAGAAAATATCTTTGGGGCCTGGGATTTAGCTCAGCGGCATAAGTGCCTGCCTGGCAAGCGTGAGGTTGTGAGTTCTATCCCTGGTTCCCTCCCCACGCCAAAAAAAGAAAATTTCTTCAATCTGAAAATCCCTGGACTGCTCATTTCCAGATGAATGCAGTGGGGAGGTAGTGGCTCCTTTCTACTCAGCCCTTGTTATCCAGAGGCTCTACTTGGATGCAGCACTCTTCTCCTGTGCTTCTTTACTACCTACCCTTCCATTATAACAAGGCCCTGATCCTTAGTGTCATAAGAAGATACTTGTGGCACAGCAAAAGGATAAATGCAATGTGTATTCAAGTCTAGGGTTTTTAATCCTCATAAAACAATTCCCATGAAGGTGTCCTCTTAACCTAATGATTTCAGACTGTCTCAAGTAATACATGTTTATATATATGCATAACACAAGGACTCTCTGTCCTAAGTATATCCAGTTACCAGCAAAGGAGTAAAGAAGGGAAGCAGGGAGGGAGAAAGGAAGGAAAGTACAAAAGAAAGTATAGAGGAAGGAAACAGAAAAAAAGTCTGAAATAAAAGCCCATCATTTTATTCTATTAATCATTCAAAATTTCTACAATAAGTTATACATCAAAATAATAAAAATGGTACTGAATAGCTTTGGTGTTTTTATAACACAGGTTGTGAATTAACTTTACTATCAAGTTGAATTCACTAATTGGCAAATGAGAGCATTAATCAGTAGTGGGACTGGTATTATGTTATACCTGTGAATCCCATGAAATTTAAACATATATCACTTATATTGTAGGGATGCTACTGAATATAAAATGAAGGGCAAATATATATATATATATATATATATATATATATATATATATATATATCACCTTAATCATTAGAAATATTGACTTGTCTAAATTCTCCTTGTTCATAGCACCCATTTTGCTAAAGCAATCACACAGTGGCATTAATGCTATAACTCAGTAAATAATAAATTAAAATTAAATTAAATTCTATCTTAAAAATTGGCTTGACATCTTCTACATATCTGAGGTAGTTAATAAGGCCCAAAATAAATTAAAAGAGGGCCTTCAAAAAGTGAAACACTCTGTAAGAATTAATTAGTGAAAAATTGATTATCCACACTGCCTTTCCTCCCAATTTGTCCTGCTCACAAACCTGAAAAGAATGAATGACACACCTCATGGTGGATTGTGGCAGCCTAATTCTGTGGTTACATCTATTAAGACTCTGTTATAAAATATTATTGAAATTGATGACTATATCAATTAAATTCATAAAAATTCTTCATTAAACCAGTGTTTGCTCCATTTCTGACACCATCAAGAAATAGTTATTGTTTTACTTAGCACCAATAATGTTTACCCAAATCCAGTTTTTTTTAGACCTTTTTGGAAGTTGGAGGCAATGTATTCCTTACTTAAAATTTTTCTTAAGCCCACTCAGGCTGTTGCTTGTAAATCATCCCACCTTGAAGGGTGTCTCCTCTAACAAAAGGCTTTAGAATGTGTTCATATTGTAATTTAATAGGTACTCCAATTACAGCCTTCAGAGATCCCTTCATTCTTATGCTTCATGAGTTGTCTCTGGGCTTCTAATGAAACAAACTGCTCTCTTCAACCCTGTCATATGCCGTTGTAGCAGCAAGTATTGTCCATATACAGTACTTGGTTCTGCTGGTAAAAGAGACTTTCTTAGACCCTCAGCCTGTTACCCTCAGTATTCAGATATTTATTATGTCTTGGGTCATAGAAGCAGTTCTCTAAAAGGTTAGCATAGCTTTTGGAGGTCTCCCAGCTATAGGATAGAGCAAAACCTGTTCCCTCTGGCATATTCACCTGCAGGAGGCTATAATTTCCTTGTCCTCAATTTCCTGACCATGACACTGGGGGAAGTCACTGCTCTTCCAAACTTCTTGGCTACCTGAGGAGCCTCTTGAGATCAAAAGCCATGTGAGTTTACACACTTCACAGATGACATGGGCACCATTATACATGATGCAGCTCATTGGAGAGCTGTTGGTTCCTAATATATTAACCAAGATATCCCTAACAAAGGACAGAGCCCAGAAATGTTAGCACTGGATGCCCTGACCAATGATTAGATTCATCTGTACATCTTTACAAGCCATTGGTCACTGCTAAATAGTTTTCCTCTGCTAATAACTGAACTGTATCTCCAAGGAAAGTCTTAATCCCTAAAGGGTGACTTTGTTTGGAAATGGGTTCATTACAGATGAGATTAGACAACACAAGGTTATGGTGGAGAAGGAAGGATCCTAATCCAGTATGACCAGTGACTTTACAAGAAGATGTCCATGTAAGGACACAGAGACACAGGCTGAAAATCATATGCAGCTAATGGCAGATGCTGCTACAAGTCCAGATAGCAGGCTATTAGAATTGAAAGAGGTAAAGAAGTATCCTCCCCTGGGTGCTTCAGAGAGAATATAGTCCAGTAAACACCTTCAGACTTCCTTCCTCCAGAACTGAGGCAGAATAAATTTCTGTTGTTCCATGCCACTCAGTTTGCATTGCTTGTTGCAGCAGCCCTAGGAAGCATAATACATATATCTTCTCTGGACTAAAGAGCTCAAGAATTTTCTTGCCTCAAAAATATCCAAAAATATGAGTTACAAAAGCACATGTCTCAACAAATACTAAGGCTATGGCCATAAATCAAAACGCCAGCATATCCTTGTTTCCTACTGAATTCCAGGTATTGCGATAGCAGTGATGGCACTCATTTAACTTCTCAAAGTCACAATGCTGCACACCTGAAGGAGACGCTTAGTGGAGCTTCCACCTCCCATAGGGAACCCATGTAGTCAATTTACTTGAAGGAGGATAGTGGATTCCTTAAAATACTCTTCTTTAAGTTAAAAAATGGCCAAGAACTGACATTGATTAATCCAAATTTACAGTTCCTGAGGACACACACACTCTACATCAATGTCACATATGTGTTTGTCTTGCTTTTATTGACCCTAAAGTTCATATTTTTGATACCTAATCACCATGTGTCTTTCTCTCTTTGTCAAGTACTTGTGTAACTTTCTAGTAGTCGCTTATGCTGTTCCCTAAAAATATAGTCATCACCAAATTTTAAATTGACGTGAAGGTATAAAAGGGTCACTTAATAATATTAAACCTAAAATTAAGGCAAACTGGGAAGATCTCCATGGACTTGACTGAATATTGCCCTCCAGTAAATATTTCAAACACCCAGGTACATTTTCTACTTATTCCTGAGTTGTGAGCTTCAGTTCTCTGCCAGCCTGAATTTTAATTCTATTCATTTCAGTCACACACTTTTGATTGGGTCTACAGTTTGGGAATGCCTGATTTTTAAAATTTTTTTTTATTTGTTTTAAAAAGCAAAATAGAAAAAAGGATAGAAATACACAATTTTTTGAGTTCTCTATCTATTCTAGATGTTAGTCATGTCTCCAAGGAATAGCTGGTAAAAAAATATATTTTTCATTCTGTATGTTTTCTCTTCACTCTGCTGGTTGCTTCCTTTGCTGCGAAGAAGTTTTTATTTTGATATGAACCTACTGTTGACTTTTAGTACTATTTATTGTGCCATTTGTTTCTTTTCGGAAACTCCTTTCCTATGCCTGTAACTTCAAGAGTTTTACCTATTTTAACTTCTAGCAGATTCAGTGCTTTTTTAAAACATTTAGATCTTTGATCTGTTATGACTTTAGTTTAGCACATGTAACATATATGGGTCTACATTCAGTCTCCTGCAAGAGGATAATCAGGTTTCCCAGTACTATTTGTTAAATCTATCTGTATGTATGTTTTTAATTTTTTTTTGTCAAAATTAAAATTGGTGAAAGTGCCTTCAGTTTTTCCTGCTTTCTTTATTCTATTCCATTGATCCACATGTCTACTTTTGTTCCAGTACCATGCTACTTTTTTATTATCATTTCTTTGCAATATAACTTCAAATCTAGGACTTTGATCCTGCTTCCTTTGTTTTTTTATTCAGGATTTCCTTTGTTTTTCTGGGTATCTTCTGGTTCTGTATGAATTTTAGGATTATTTTTCTCTAGATTTTAAAGGAAAACTATTGTTATTTTGGGGGGATTGTTTTAAATATATATATCAGTTTTGGAAGTATAGCCACTGTGACTATTTTGGTTTTGTCTATCTGGGACCATGGAATATTTTTCCATTTTTTGATATCCTATTTGATCTCATTTTTTGGAATTATATAATTTTTGTTATAGAAGTGATTCTCTTCTTTGCTTAGGTTAATACCTAAGTATTTGATTTTTCTCAATACTATTGTGAATGGTATTGTTTTCCTGATTTGTTTCTCAGTGAGTTCATTATTAGTATATAAGAACATTGTTGATTTTTGTGTCTTCATTTTGTATGCTGCAACATTGCTGAACTTGGTTATTACTTCTAGGATTATTCTGGTGAAGGTTTTTGGGTCTTGTAGCTAAAGCATAATGTCATCTGCAAATAATGATACTTTGAATTTGCCTTTTCCTTTTTTAATTATTCGTTTTGTTTTGTTTTTTGCCTCTTGCCTGATTGCTCTAGTTAATGGTTTGAGGACTATGTTTAACAGGAGTGTTTATAGTGGACATCTTTTTCTTGTTCCTGATTTTAAACCTTTTAGTTTCTGTCTATGTGATGAATTACATTTACTGACTTGTTGATCCATTCTTTCTTCCCTGGGATGAAGTTTCCTATATTATGATTTTTAAGTTATTTGTTGCATTGTGTTTGCCAGTATCTTGTTGAGAATTTTTGTATCTATATTCATTAGAGAGATTGACCCTTTATTTGTTGGATCCTTTCTTGGTTTTGGAGTCAGAGTAATCCTAGAATGATTTTAGGAGTACTCTTTCCCTTTCAATTTCATTAAAAAGCTTGAGAAATTCAGACCTTAGATCTTCCCTGATGTTCTTCTAGAATTTTTGAGTGAATCCATCAGATTCTGGACTTTTCTTAGTTTTTTAAATTACTGCTTCAAATTCACGATCAGTTATTGGATTATTCAGGATTCTTAAGTCTTTTAGTTCAGTTTTGGAAATTCATAGGTATCTAGGAATCTCTTCATTTCTTCTGAGTTCTCCAGTTTATTCACATACCAGTTTAGAAAGTTGTTGTAAATAATCTTCTGTATTTATTGTAGCATATCATAATTTCATTTCTAATTGTACCGATTTGAGACTGCTTTTCTTTGTAAAATAGTCTTCTGCATTTCGTTGGTGTGTATTGTGAGTTCATTGATTCAAGACTATTTTTTTGGTAAAATTGGCTAAGTGTTTGTCTATTTTGTTTATTCTTTCAAAGAACCAGATCTTTGATTTTTTGATTGTTTGTAGTACATTTTTAGTTGCCATTTTATTCTTTCTATTCTGAGCTTTTAAATTTCTTTCCTTATTTTAGCTGTGAATTTGGATTATTCTTGTTTTCTAGGACTTTGAGGTGCATTATTAGTTTATTTATTTGGGTTCATTCTGTTTTTCTGTTGTGGGCACTCACAACTATAATCTTTGCTAATAGGACTGCTTTCATTGTGTCGCATAAGTTATTTTATGTTGCATTGGCATCATTATTTAATTCTAAGAACTGTTTTATCTCTTCCACGACCAACTAATTATTCAAGAATGTGTTAACTTCTATACTTATTTATTAAGTCCATTTGTTCCAAGATTTGGTTCAACTCTGATATTTCTTTCTTTCTTAATTCCAGGATTCAATTGCAAATATAGTGTCTATTTTCATCATGTCCAATATATTTCTAAGGTTAATTTCTACAACTTAAGTCTTTTCTTTGTGCTCCAGCCTGCATATTTCACGTAACAATATCTTCCATTGCACTATTCTATGTTCTGCTGATTCAAATGTGATAATAAACCTATCTAGTTATTTACTCAAATTATTTCATTTTTGGGTCTATAATTACTAGTTTTATTGTTTTATGAATTGTTCCTCTCTGATGAAAGTCTCTGTCTTGTCTATATTCTTAAAGTTATTAGCCACCATTATTTTCTTTTTCATGTCTGATACTTCTAGAACTGAGGACATTCATGAATCTATTTCTATTGCCTTTTCATTTTATTTCTTGCTACATGCAGTATTTTTTGATTGAATGCCAGATACTGTAAATGATTATGATATAGTCTTTGGTTCTTACTGTATTTTTCCAGAAGAAATTCACATTATATATTGATCAGACAATAAAGTAGAGGTGGATCACCTTAATTAAATTGAGAACTAAGCAGTTTTTATAAGGTTCAGACTAACTCTGTTTTATTCCCATTAGTTGGGTACAATCTCCCAGGGATCCCGATTCAAATGCTGGAATATTTACTATGTTCCTTCCTTTATGGCAGATCCTGAACTACAATTCTGGTCACAGCCGTTCTCTAAGAATTTCACAAACACCACTTTACTTTTCAGGAGTTTTCTGTTTGGAACCATAGATTCTCTTCCTATTCCATTGTATTTTCAGTTACTGGTATTCCTATTTATTCAGTTTTCCAAGTCAGATACTGAAGGGACATCTGCATTCTTCTCCAAAATCCATGAATTACACTAACTTTTTGACCCCATGTGGCCAATGCCTCCAACGTGGTCTCTTCTACCAGTTCTAATTATTGCTAGTTGGGGAAAACTCGTCATCTTCCTTAAGTCACTCTTTTCCTGCTACAGCTTATTCATTCTTCATGTTGAGAATAATGTGTTTTCCAACAAAATAACTGATAACTTTGATTAAAAATCTTGAGGACAGGTGTGGTGGCACATGCCTGTAATTCCAGCACTTGGGAGGCTGTGATGGAAGGATCATTGTGAGTTTGAGGTCACCGTGGGCTACAAAGTGAGGTAAAGTTCAGCTTGAATTGCATAATGAAACCCTGTCTCAAAAAGACCAAAACAAATTATTGTAACTTCTCCATTTCCTACAAGATAAAACAATTCTCTTTTATTTATCATATACTTTCACAATATTGGCTTCAGGAAATCTCCAGTTTCAATAATCTACTGTTACTTCTCTATGACCCTATATTCTGGGTATATAATTTTTTGTAAGTGCAAGGTGTTCGTTTGGTATTCCCTCTGGAGATGTTGTACTTTCTCCTCTTTGTGGGCATTATTTTGTCTTCAAGATCCAAATCAAATGGTTATTCATTGTTATGAGCCCTGAACACCTCTACAAGAGAGGTTAATTACTGTATCTATAAGGATGATACAGTACTTTCTTCATAGTTTCATAATGCTAGTGTTTATGAATCTATTTTTATAACTCTCTTTTTGGGTATAATGCAGCTTATTCTAGGACAAACACACAGTAGTATTCATATTTCTATCCCCAGTACCTGGCATAGGGCCTGACATGGAAAAGAAGCTTAGTATATTGTGTGAACCAGAAAACCAAAAAACTAGAAATATGAAAATGCTGAATTTTGGTAAGAATAAAATGAAATTAATGTAGCAAATTATTTCTCTTGACAAATTAATTGGTAAAGTATTTGTATCCAATACCATAATCTTGATAAAATTGACTTTGTTATTTTGCTACTAGGATTCTTTTCTTAAGAAATAACTCTTGCACTTATGTCTCACCCTCCCTACATTCTATGGCCATCATGTATGCATCCTGTTCTGTGTTTCTATAGATGTCCTCAGCATCTTGGCTCTAAACCAGGTGGCAATAAAGATGGCAGCTAGAAAGTGACATGCTAGGTGGCCATGTAAGAACTTATCCACAGGTTGTGGTAACTCCCTCACAGGGCTCTGGGCATTGCTGGGAGGCTTCCTGACTATGCACAGCCTCTTTCTGGGCCCTGTCAGTCCTCATAACCATTTCTGTATCTTGTGGCAATAAGAACTTGCTCAAGAAATTTACCTTAAGTAAAAAAGTATTGGTATAAAATTGCCTTTTGGAATCTCACTATATTTACAAACTGTCTTAATTCCTCAAGAAGAGTGCCTTTACAAAACCAAAAATGAATGCTCTGAGCATGTAAGGGCCCTTAATGACCTTCTAAAGCACCAGTAGATTTGCTTTACAGCTCTGAAGTCAGCCAGATCTATGGCGTGATCTTGAAGTTTTCCAAGACTTCTCAGCAAAGCATGCATAATGGAAGACAAGTATTACTACTGAACAGAAGGAACACATGAAAGTCACATTAGAGGAATGCACTGTGCATATGAAGTGTCGTTTGATGTCCAGCAGGCCTTAAGGGAAATGTAACTTATTACAGGTCTAGCAGTGAAATACTGGCAATTGCTGACCATGGATTCACAGATTAAAAGAAACTGTACAAAATGAATGCACAAAATTTGACATAATGTCCAGGAATGGCCAATCTATCATACTTTGATGGGATGAAATCTGTCTTGCTCTCAAATTTGTAGAATCCATCAGGAGCCACTCACCAAGTAAATAATGAAATACAAAAGGAAGAAAGTCTGAACCCAGCATGGCCAAAACAAGACCAGTGAAAATAGAATGAGTAAGTGAAACTAATGAAAATGAGAAAGAAGAAACAAGCCCTCTTGTGAATGATGACATTTTACCTAAGAATCACCTATTTGGTGAGAATGTGTGAAAATCATATGGATGATAGTAATGCATTTTTTGAAAATACCACACTTCAATATGAATACAAACTACAAAAAGCAGAAAACTTGGAGGCAGGGAGAGTAGATCACCCAACAAGGTCAAGTTCACTTGTTATAGAAAGAAAATAAAAAAATAAATTTATGAGGCATTAGCTCTATGTGGTGGATTGAAAAGTGGTGGTCAACTTGTAACACCCACCTGAGGATTGTTGCCAACAACATAAAAAGGAGAACTGGAGAGAAAGAGGTGGTGCTGTTGATTCTCTTGGAAAAGCAGATCACGCTGGTTTTCCTGATACAAATTCAACTGTTCTCATCTTCAGAGGAGCTTGCAACCTCATTCTCACTGAGGATGGCTGTAGTTCACTTTGGGGGAGCTCTGGTCCTTACTTTGAGTGTTGCTTCCTGGCTTCAGTACAGATTCCTTAGTCTGCTGGCACAGATCCTTCATCCTGCTGGTGCAGACTTCCTAGCTTTCTAGCTGACTGTTGGGCCTTCACAGTGCAGATCTTTAATAAAGACTTGTATGAGTCATTGTTGTGAGCTCTAGACCTCCAGCTGGACTTGTGAAGGCATTATCATGGGCTCTAGGTCTTGGGCTGGACCCATGCAAAACATTGCCTTGGGATTCAGGCCCTCAGCTGGATTTTTTTGATTACTAGTGTCCAGACAGATCTCTCATACTCTTTTGTGTTTGACTCAGGGTGAATATGATAAAATAATTCTATAACTCATATGTCCAGTATTAAATTGTTTCCCTTGAAAACCCTGACTGTAACAGTCTGCTGATAAAATTTTGAGGAGAGTTCAACTGATAAAGATCAATACCTGTGTCAGTAGCATGGCCACCAAACTTGAAGCTTATACTATATTGATATACAATGCAAACTGTTTGGAAAAATAAAATCAAATTTGTAATACATCAAATTGAAAGTATTTATGTAACAGTGCAGTCTCTAACTTGACATATGTCCAAAGAAGTATAAAAAGAAGTTGCTAGTGAAAGGAGAAAGTGAGGCATATCTTAAGAAATTAAAACTTGAACAGTATTGCCCATTTTGTCAATTTAATGTTTTGTCATTTTTCAATGAATTTAAACATGTCTTCATGCAAATGAGAGCTTTATGAAGTTATTATTTTTATTCATTTAAAAAGAAATAATTTTTAAAAAATAATTCTTTTTATTTTTTATTTTATTTTAAAGAGAATAAAACAAAAAACAAAACAAAGTAGGTGAGAACAGAACAATGTAAGCGACACAGGACTTCAAAACAAGACAACAGAAAATCAACAATGGCTACAACAGTGTCTCTTGTTTTCTTCAAAATAGCTGTCCATACCTTCACACATGTTGAAATCAAATAACAGAAAACAGACTCAAACAAATCAAAACAAAGAGTAAAAGCATTATAGTGCTTCAAAACAAGATGAAAGGAAATCAGTAATGATTACCATAATGTCTCATTTTCTTCAAAGTAGATGTTCAAGGAGCAAGGCCCCAGCACCATATACCAGGGGTGTGCTCTGGCTAGCCCTGCACTTCAGAGACTCTAAACTCCTTGCAACCAGACACAAGGTCCTGGTGGTGCCACACTCTGGGGTGTGCTCTGCCTAGCTGCCTGGGTCCCGGAGATTCTGAATTCCACCCTGCCAGGCAGAAGGTCCCAGTACCACCTTCTGGAAGTGAGTCCTCTCTAGATGCACAGAGGATTCCAGTTCTGCACAGCCCAGTGTCCCAGCACAATCCATTGGGGGAATGCCTAGCCAGCCTCACAAGACACAGAAGTACCAATTCCAGCCCAGCCCAGAGCCCCAGAGCTGCTCATCAGGGAGCAGCCAGCATAGCTGCAGGGCCTTGGAGAGTTTTAGCTCTGCCCATTAGAACACAAGTCCCCAGCTCCATAGTTCAGGGGTGTGGCCACACAGCAGATCCTGGAAGTTGCAAACTCTGCACAGCCAGGAGCAAGGTCACAGCACCACATACAAGGGGTGCACTCTGGCTAGCTGCATGCTCTAGAGGCTCTGAAATCCTCACAGCCAGACCCAAGGTCCCAGTGATGCCACACTCCAGTGTGTGCTCTCCCTAGCCACCTGGGTCCCCAGAGATTTTGAACTCCACACAGCCAGGCACAAGGCCACAGCCCTACACCCCTGAGGTGCATCTCTGCTAGCCACCTGGGTTGCAGAGGTTCTAAACTCTACACAGCCAGGTTCTAGACCCTGGCAAGAATCACCAGGGCTGTGCCCTTGCTAACTGCAGGGAGGATACAAACTTTGTCCAGCCTAGTGTCCCAGAGCAAGCCAACAAAGCACATCAGGAGAACACAAGACCAGCCTCACAAACCACAGAGCAAAAGGATCCAGCTAGTTTGGGGATATGCCCTGGATAACCACAGGGATATTGGAGGATTTAAGCTCTACCCAGCTCACTGTTCAGTGCAATCTTTTGGGAGACTGCCTGGCCAGCCACACAGTTCCCAGAAGAAAATGACAAAATGAAAGAGCAAAATGCAGGCTCAGTCCTGCAGCGTACTGAGAATAAACCCAAGAGACCCTGAAATGGAAGACACTGGGAAACACACAACTGAACTTTCTGAAATGATAGCAAATGAAATAAACAACTCGATGATACTATAGAAGAAATCAGATCAGAAATAATCTCTCAGCTAAAAAATGAAATGACAAGCAGAAATGTGTGTATCTAAAGAAGATCAAGATAAAAAATAGAAGAACATAAGAAAATGATGGAAACTTTGAACAAAATAATACACAAATAGGATGCAAGAAACAGATTCAAAGGGAAATTCAGAAAATTAAAAATTCCATTGAAAGTTGGCAAAACTGCTTGAATAAAGCTGAACATAGACTCTCAGACCTTGAAGACAGCATGGATGCTTACAATCACGAAAGAAAGATCTGTTACAAAAACAAGGAACCAGGAACAACAATTCAACAGCTGCAAGATGATGCCAAGAGAAATAGCATAATATTAATAGGCATCAATGAAAAAGCAGGGGTCAATACTAATGACCTGCAAAGACTATTTGCAGAAATAATAGCAGAAAATTTTCCAAACATGAGAAGAGAATCTGATATACAGATAAGTGAGGCATACAGACCCCAAAAAACCATAACCAAAATAAATCTTCACCTAGACATAAAATAATTATGGTATCAGAAATTCAGCACAATATGGGGAGCATTGTGAATTCAAGGCCGGCTTAGGCTACAATGTGAGCGCAAGACCAGCCTCAACTGCATAGTGTGACCCTGTCTCAAAAAAGTAGCACTGGGAGTGTGGCTCAGTAGCTTAAGTGTCTGTCTGGCATGTGTGAGGTTGTGAGTTCGATCCTTGGTGCCACAAAAAAAAAAAAAAAGAAAAAAAGAGAAAAAAGAAGAAAAGAAAGGAAAAAGAAAAAAGAAAAAAAGAAATTCAGCACAAGAAGAGAATACTAAAAGCTGTCAGAGAAAAGAAACAGATCACCTGTGAAGGAAAGTCTATCAGAATTACGGTAGGCTTCCCAACACATACCTTCAAGTCAAGAAGAGTTTGGAGTGAAGTATTTCAAATTTTGAAAGAAAACAACTTTTGACCCAGATTGATGTATCCTGCAAAACCATCTTTACAAATTGATGGAGAAATAAGATACTTCTACGTAAAAGAACAACTGAAGAAATTTATGGCCCACAATCCAACACAACAAAGAGTACTGAAAGACACTGTAGAAAGAGACAAAGATAGCTACAATCTTAAGAACAACAACAAAAGGAAACCACTAAGCAGGGCAAACAATTAAACAGAAAATGTAGAAAACCAACAACAGAAAGATATCATGACAGGGATGAGTCAGTATATATCAGTTATATCAATCAATGTAAATGGTCTCGACTCACCAATAAACAAACTGGCAGAGTGGGTTAAGAAACAAAATCCAACAATATGCTGTGTACAAGAAACACATTTCACTCAAAAGGAAACTCACAGACTAAAAATCAAAGGATGGAATACAATACTCTATGCAACAGGAACCCAGAAAACAGCAGGGGTAGCTATTATGTTTGCAGACAATGTGAACTTCAAACCGAGAATGATCAAAAGAAATAAAGAAAGTCACTGCATACTTGTTAGGGGAAAACTTGAAGAGGAAGAGATTACAATCATAAATATATATGCACCAAATATGGGAGCACCCAACTATGGAAGACAAATCTTAATAGACATGAAAAACCAAATAAACAATAATACAGTTATAACAGGGGACCTTAACACTCCCTTGTCACAAAGAGACATCAACCAAACAATAAATCAGCAAAAAAATAACAGAACTGAATCAAACTTGTGAACAAATGGGTCTAGTAGATGTGTACCGAGTGTTCCACCCAGCAACATTAGAATACACATTCTTCTCAGCTGCACATGGGTCTTTCTCTAAAATAGGTCATATACTGGTCCACAAAACATGCTTAAGTAAATGCAAAGGAACTGAAATAATTCCATGCATATTATCTGACCATAGCACAGTAAAATTGGAAATTAATGACAAAAAACTCCATAAGAACTACATAAACACATGGAAATTAAATAACACTCTCCTAAACATTCAATGGGTCACAGAAGAAATTAAACAATATTTACAATTGAATGAAAATGCAAATACAAATTACCAGAACCTGTGGGACACAACAAAGGCAGTCCTTAGAGGGAAAATTATAGTGCTAAATTCTCACATCAGAAAAATGGAATGAACACAAATAAACAACCTAATGCCCAATGCCTCAAATTTATATATCTCTAATGGGATTCTTGAAATTCATACCTCCTTATATGGTATATTGCTGAAAAAATTGATTAACAACAATAGACAACTCTCCAGTAATGAAAATATTGGTGAGTGAGGGAGAGCTGATATGAAAAAAGCCTTTCCTTTATCTGTACTCATGAACTGACAGGGAGTTCTTAAGCAAAAATATAAGAAAGTGCTCATTTTCCATTAGAAGAAAATTAAAATGCACCTAAGAAATGTATGGTGAGGAAGTTACTAAAGAGAAATTTATCATGGTGCTCAGAATGCTCTGCAGCTAAATGAAATACTTGACCATTTTTTATTTTTCTTAATAAATTTTCCAAGTTTCAAATGAAATCAAATTTGAAATTAAATTTTAAAAGTCACCTATACTTCGGAATTTCCATATGAAATATCCATGTCTCTAAATATAGCATCTGCTGGTTTTCTGCTCTTCTCTTATAAATTAGAATGATTGAGAGATGTGTCAGAAAGAGCAGGATTATGCTTCCAAGTATGTGGTACATAGAGATTAACCAATCACTTAAGAATTTTAACAACTCAACCAATATCCTTGATTCCAGTGAGGTTTTTAAATTTGTAAAAGTAATAAGCCACTTGTACATTACCTTGTCACATAGAATTTCAAGAGATTCTGGACAATTCGTGATTGTCTTCTTTGCTTAGGACAAATGCAGAGATGTGTTCTTATACTCCTGAGACAAGATGGTCATTTTTTTTTCTGTATCCTATTCCCACAGAAATAAATACTTTCAGTAGATGACTTCAGGTTTTTCTCAGCTGATTCGCCTCTCGGTCTAGCATTTTCATTCCCTTATCACAGCACAGTCTTGAAGATGAGAATATTTGCTTTCTTTGTATGTTTTTGTGGAAAAACCAAAACTTCAGTTATTCAGTCTTCTTCAAACTACATTCTTCTGCTTTTTTCATGGTTTTTATGAGTACATGTTTGCAGTACATAATGATTACATTCACTGTAAGGAATCGATTAATGTACATAACATGTTTCAGTTATTTTATTTTTGCATTCCCTCCACTTCCTTTTATTCTTCCAGCAGATTCATTTATTTATCTTTTAAGTCCTTATAAAGTTAATTATCATAGATAGATACAGATAGATAGACAGATGGATAGATAGACAGATAAATGGATAGATAGATGGATAGACAGATTAAAAACCAGGATATTAGGCCAAAGAACAAATAAACCATGTAAGAAAATTTTACTAAATCATGGTACATTTTAAGATACCTTATTTTTACTGGACTACAGTACTATTTTTCCTTTCTTCTTAGATGATTTGTTTTTCATTAAGAGAAAATTTGCAATTTTCAAACTTGTGTGTTTGAGTTCCATTACTTAGCGAAATGGTCTCAAGGTATATTCATTTTCCTACCAATGACTCCAGTTTATACTTCTGTATTGCAGAGTAGTACTCCACTGTGTATAAATACCACATTTTCTTTATCAATTCATTTGCTGATGGATGTATAAGCTGTTTCAAAAATTTAGTTGTTATGAATTGCATTGCTGTAAACATGGGTGTGCATACATCACTGTGGTATAATGTCTTTAACACTTTTGGGAAGATACCAGGAAGGTGAATAGCTTGTCAAATGGCATTTCTACCTTTAGATTTTTGGAGGAATCTCCATTCTGATTTTATAGTGGTTGCATCAATTTACAGTCCCATCAACAATTAAAATGGTTCTTTTATCATCCCAATCTCACCAGCATTTTTATTGGTTGATTACTTGATGGTAGCCATTCTTTCTGGAGTGAGATGGAGTCTCAATGCTGTGTTAATTTGTAGTTATCAAATGGCCAACAATTTTGAATGCATTTTCATGTATTCATTGCTCATTTGTATTTCTTTACCTGAGAAATATATTTCAGGTGCCCATTTTTAATCAGTTCTTTAAATTTGTAGGGAACCTGAGTTTTTCATCTTCTTATATATTCTAGATAATAATTCTTTGTGTGAGGTGTAGCTGCCAAATTTTTTTTCCATTCTGAAAGTTTCTTCACTGCTTTGGTGGTTTCCTTTGCTGTGTAGATTTTTAATTTGATATCCCATTTGTTGATTCTTATTATTTCTTCTGCAACTGGAGTTTTGTTCAGAAAGTCTTTGCCTGCACCTATGTCTTCAACAGTTTTACCTATTTTGTTTTCCATAAAACTGTTTATGTTCTAATGTTTAGGTCTTTGACCCAGTTGGATTTTAGTTTATTGCATGGTGAGAGACATAAATCCAGCCCTCAGAATATGGATAGTCATTTTTCCCAGAACAATTTGTTAACATGTCTTTCCTTTGGTAGAGGCATTTGGCCCCTTTGCAACAGATATCATAGTTGAGTGTGCCTCGAATTGTTTCTGTATCATCTTTTCTGTTCAATTCATCCATGAATCTGGTTGTTTGTTCATCTGTTTGTTTGGTTGGTTTTCCCCAATATCATTCTGTATTTATCACTGTAGCTTTGTAGTATAACTTGAAGCCCAGGCAAGGATGCTCCCCTGCCTTGCCTTTCCCCAAAATTGCTCTTGCTATTCTAGGACATTTCTGGCTCCATTTAAATTTTAATATTACTTGATTCAGTTGTGCAAAGAATGTTATTGATATTTTGATTGGGATTGCATTAAATGTATATAACATTTTGGGACCTATGGTCATTATGACTAGATTGCTTTTGCCTAACCAGGAACAGGGGTTATCTTTCCATTTTCTGGTATCATCTTCAATCTCCTTTTGTAGAGTGCTATAATTTTCATTGTAGAGGTCCTTCAATTGTTTGGTTAAATTAATTCCTTAGTATTTCTTTTTTCTTGATGTTATTGCAAAAGGTATTTTTTCCTTAATTTTCATTTTGGTAAACTTGTTATTCATGTACAAGAATGCTGTTGAGTTTTGAGTATTGTCTTTGCATCCTGTTATGCTACTGAATTTGGATGTTCTAGGAGTCTTTTGGTGGAGTTTTTGAGGTCTTTTATGTAAAGGATCATGTCATCAGCAAGTAATGATAATAAAACTTTTTTCTTCCCTACCCGTATCCATTTTATTTCTTCTCTTATCTTATTGCTGTAGCTAATGGCTGAAGAATATATTGAACAGAAGTGGTGATAGTGGTTATCCTTGTCTTGTCCCTCATTTTAGAAAACTTTCAGCTTCTTCTCATTTAATATGATTTTGCCCAATGGTCACAGGTGGTTTTTATCAGATGGAGATGGTGACATTCTGTTCATATTTTCTTTAGGGATGTTATTATGAATGGATATTGGATTTTGTCAAATGCCTTTTTTACCTCTTGATATGATTTTGTAATTTTTGCTTTCACTTCTGTTAACATGTTGCATTGCATTTATTTATTTGCATATGTTGACCCATTCCTGCATCCCTTGAATGAATTATTCTTGGTCATGATCCATGATCTTTCTGATAATTTCCTGCATTCTGTTTGCCAGTATCTTTTTTTTTTTTTAATTTTATTTAAGCGAAGAAAAACAAAACAAACAAAAACTACAACAACAACAACAAAAAAAT
>RJWM01027530.1:0-26754 GCA_004363535.1 Dasyprocta punctata
TCGTTGTTTCCATCTTGGACACTTGTTTACTTTGAGCCTCCTGATAGATGAGCTCACCCAGACCTTAAAACGCAGAGTTTAAGCTGTGTCAGACTATAATTTTATGCTAACTTTGTTTATTCCCCTCTCCAATTACTGAAGTTACCACCCTCATCTCTGGAAAATAACTGGAGACGATGTTTGTTCAGTAGCAAATTAGAAGCTGACGTCCCAGTCCCCTCCAGTGTGACTATGTGTGTGCAATTTAATTACATCGCAACCAGGCATTATGTGTCTAAACTAACTTTTTTTATTCTCTGAGACTTGTTTCATGTTTGGGGAAAGCAAGGGAAAGTGGCAAATGCCTTCTCAAAGTGGAAAATTCCAAACCCCGAGCTCCTCAGTCATAATGTACATCTATAATATTTATATAAAGCTGAATCATCTCCCTGTCCCCCCAGGAGAGCACGTGGGGGCACTCACATGCTGTCACCTACCCTGGGTCCCGGGCCCATTGCTCTCAAGCCTCCATTCCTGGGCCATGCTATAAACCAGGATTATGACTGCAGCTGGGAGAACATTTTAAATGTGGACTAAGACAAGTGAGAGGACTGACGCATCTCCTTTATGGACTCTGTGGGTTTTATCTTCAGCATCTGTAAATCTGTAGCCCTTTATGAACAGAATAAAGTGATCAATTTTCTCAGGGGCTGTACTGTACAGTGGTGCCAAGGGCTTAGTCTGGAACAAAGTCATTAAAAATAACAACATGCCAAGGACCAGACATAAACAGCATTCAGAAGCCTTTGCAGTCTCCGAGGCTACCTGGTGGTCCGCACCAGGTTGCTGCAGGCTGCCTGACCTGAGCAGGCAAAGTCATTGTTCTCTCCTTGTGCCTCTGCCCTTCCACATGGCCTACTTTTCACCCTGTCTGATGGTTTTGCCACTCCCTTGGCCATCAGCAGAAGAATAAGAGGATGAGAGAAAGAAAACAATCAAAAAGAAAACTAGCACAAATCCCTGTGTTTCCTTTGTCTTTCACCTGGGTCCCACCATGGGGTACTGTCTTTCTGTACTCCCCGTAATTGCTATCTTTAAAGTTTCTACCAGATCTCGCCAAGATAAAATGCTAAAGATAAGGAAGAAAACTGATGCTACTTGGATGAAAGAAACACAAAGGCCATTCAGGATCTCTGTCACCTCTTCTCTTACTTTTTCTCTTTCTTAAGGGTTGGCACTTTTAATTACTTCCTCTTGGGCTCTTTCTTCCTCTTATTGTACCCAGGGAGGCAGCAAAGTCTGTCATCACACCATGTGTGGGTCACGAACCTCTTCTCACCACTCCAGGACCCCAGAGCCCCGCCTCTCCACTTTCGGATATGCCAGAGTTGGAGAATGGCTTCTCTTTCGGGAAGTCTTCCTGCCTCTGTGCTTCCTGGGTGTAATTGCCCTGCCCTTCCTTGGGTCAGCTCATACTGTCACGAGAAACATGGCCATTAACTGATGGAACACACACACGCATCTGCCGTCTTCTCTTGAACACACACACACACAATGCACACACAAAACTGCCTATCTTCTCCTGCTAGATGAAGGTCAAGAAAGTATCCATCTTTGACACTTTTCCCCCAGTGCTTGGCATGTAGTAGTAGATATTTAAAAGATCCTCAAATGAGTGTATAGATCATGTAGCCAGCGTTTATACCACTTAATCTTTAAGCACATAGTATTGGCTTGCATTTTTCGCCTTTCACTTTTTTACAAACTGAGTAAACTAAAGCTCAGAGGTTTAAGGGGGAAGCCATGTGTACTTCCTAGCAGGGCAGTTGTGACTGTCACAAAGGACGAGATCACTGGAGTTTCAGTGAGGTTCGGCAGACACAAGCCTGGGCCATGCCCTGAGGATTTCTGGCTCAGCAGGTGTGGGAGATTGCGAAGGATGTGGGCCACTGCCAGGCATTGTGTGAGCAAACCCACCCAGGGGCAGCTACACTCAGTGTGACGTGGGTGAATGAGGGTGGCAGGGAGCTAAGAACTTTGAATCAAGATGTGAAGTGGTCAGACTTCCCACTCTGTCAACCTGTCTATCTATCTACCTATCTCTATCTCGCTTACTGAGCTTTCAACTTGCATAGATGCTATTCTGGTCACTAATCTGCAAATGCTGGAGTTATTACTGGATTTGTAGAGTTTTTGCTATGAGTTTCTCTTTCCATGGACAACAGAAGTACAACCAGTGGCAAGCGAAGAGAAACATGCTCTGTATTGTAAAGGGAGGTGTTATGGTTTGTGTTTAAATGTCCCCCCAAAGTCTCAGGCAGTCATGGAGGCAGGCTTCTAAAGTTTGTGAATAACTCATGGTCTAATGCTGGGATTATAGTTGTGAGTGCCACACCCAAGTGGGTGTAGGCTACATACAATATAAGAGACAGAAAGTCTTCTTTCCTTGCTCCTCCCCTTTTGCTCTTGTTGCTTGTGCTGCTTTCCATCACCATGAGCTGCTGTCTTCTGCCATGTGCCACTCTGCCTTGGAGCCAGTGGATTATGGACTGAAACTTCCACAAACTGTGAGCTAAATAAATCTTTCCTTCCTTAACTTTGGGTGTCAGGGATTTTTGTCTCAGCTAAAGAGAAAAGTAATCAAGACAGGAGGTTATCTAAGGTGCAGTGGTTTGAATGTTTCCTCCAAAACTCATGCTGAGATGTGCATGGCAGCATTGGGAGGGCAGACCTTCATGGGTTCCAACCTCACAAATAGGCAAAACTATTATCATAGGAGTGCGCTCCTTGTGGTGGGAGTGCCTTAGCTATTAAAATAAGTGTACCCTATGATTTTGTCTCTCTCTCTGTTTCTTGTGTGTGTCTCTCTCTCCCAATCCCCTCTCTGTCTCTCTGTCTCTGTCTCTGTCTCTGTCTCTCTCTTGCTCTCTCTCCTGTTTCCACCACATGGCAACACAGAGAGAAGCTGTCTTACTTACTTTTCTTATTGCTTCAACAAAGTACCCTACCCCAAAGTTAAGGGAGGGAGCGTTTATTTAGCTCACAATTTGTAGAGGTTGCAGTCCGTCATTGGCTGGCTCCAAGGCAGGATGATATCACAGTGGGTGACAGTTCATGATGGTGAGAAACAGCGAAAGCAACAAGAGAAAGAGCAAGAAAAAGAACCAGCCTCTTTCCATCCTTTATATTGTATGAAGGCTACCCGCCATAGGGCAGGGGTAATACTTACAACGTTAATCCTAGCACTAGAGCGTAAGTCAATCACAAATTCTAGGTTCAGCCAGTTCCGAAAAGCCCACACCCCATGACTGCATAAGGCTTTGGGAAGACATGCAGACACAAACCATAACAGAAGCCAACACCAGATAAGTCCCTCCATCTTGAACTTTCCAGCCTCCTTGTGAGAAATACAACACTTTTTCTGCATGATATATCTAGCTTGTGAAATGTGTAAGAGACATAAGATTATAATAATTGGACAAAATCAGGGCTCTACTTTCTGACAGGGATTTATATAGTCTATAAAAATGAATGGCCAAATGCATTTGTGGCTGTAACAAGCTATAAAAAATCAAATGATGAGTGAAAATTGTAAATTATTTAAGACATCTATGTGCATGTTCATAGGGTTCATAGAAATTTGTCAGAACATACATAAAACAATAAAACTTACTTGGGTGGCAGCTTAGAGAATGACTTCTCCCTCTTCTTTTCTTTTCCTCCCTCCAACCTTTTTTTCTTCCTCTGCTTTTCCTTCTTTCTATCTATCACTTTTTAAATTTTTGGCAATAATTGTATTTTACTATTGCCATGGTTTAAGTGTTTGTGTGCCTTCCAAAATTCATGTTGAAATTTAAACTTTGTCGTAATTCATCTTGTGCCCCTATAAAAACACACCTAAAGCTGCATGATGCATGAAGAACAGGAATGTGCCTTTTGTGGTTCAGCTCCATCAAGGAGCTGGCATTTGAGGAAGGCATTGCTTTCTCACATGGAAGAGGAGTATGAGGAGAGCAAAACCATCCCTGCAAAGCCCTCCCATGGCAGTGTTAGTCCAACTTAAACACCTCCCCAAGAGCCACAGCATTGGACTGGGGACTGAATTTCTAACTATGAATTTTGAAGGATGCATTCATAGCACAACAGCCCTCACCGCCATGGCACTGAGAGGCTCCTGTGCCCTCATGTAGGCACTGTCACATGGGGGTTCCCCTTGTGTATGGGGCAAATGACTTGTACAGAAGCTTGGGGGACCAGTGAGGCTCTTTCGGGTAAGGACTCAGGAGTAAGACAGCATCTGAGAGGCCCCGAGCTATCCTCACCTCACTAGAGCGAGTATCAGTGCCATGACGTTGGACTCGCAGCTTCCAGAACTGGAAACAGGAGATTTCTGTTCCACGTCAGGTACTGCATTACACCACACAAGTGAATGAAGTAATAAATACGTAGTCCAGGTGAGAAAACACTCCAGGCCACTCTGTACGTGAACCGTGGTTTTTTCTTGGCCTGGAGCTCTGTGGGATTTATTAGAGGCTCACAGCATCAGAGGGAGGGTGGTCCACAATGACTGTACCCCGGAGAGCAGGAGGACCTGGCACATGCTCCAGCTGAGAAGGTGGAAGCTGCCAAACTAGAGGGGTCAGGATGCAGCATGGATTGGAGACTGAAGACCTACAGCCCCCCAAACAGTCATCGGTGTGAGTATAAATGGAAAGACTGAAGAAACTAGAATCTGATGTCCACACACAGTCGCAGCAGCAGAAGACACACGCCCTCAAGCAGAGTGGAGCTTTGCAATCGTAGATAGTCCCACTTCTTCCCTATTCCTATTCATTCTGCCTGGGCTGTGAGCCTGTGGGCTGGTACTACAGTCAGGAGGAATCTTCCCCTCCTTTTGCTGGCCCAGAGACACACCCAGAAGTGTGCTTCACTGTTGGTAGGTGTCTCTTAATCCTTTCAAGTTGACCATCACCATTAAGGTCCACATGGCACAAGCGCAGGAAGACACAAAGTAAATGACTGAGCTCTTCTCCGTGGCAATGTTATGTCCTGTGAAGCATCCTTATGGATGATCCTTTCTTCTGCCAGTCAGTTTCTCCTCTAGTACTTGTATAACTGCATCCTCACATCATCAAATCTCTGCTCAAACAAAACCTCCTGAGGGCAGCCTTCTTGGCAGCCACATCTCCAGCAGCACGCCACCCTCTGTTCCCTTGTCTTGCATTCTTTTTCATCATTGTACTTACACAGTAGGTGCCCAAAAAACAGTATTAAACGTAAGGGTGCATTTCTCACTATCACTCTACACAGCAGATACTGGCATGTCACCTAATTTTCCAGGCTCAGAGAGAATTATAGATATCGTTCAGGGTTCCTGATGCCAGAGTACCTATTCTTCACTACTTCATAACAGGATGTTCTTTTATTGACTGGTTCATGTCTCTTGTCTCAAAGTTAAAAATGGGCGCCTGAAGGAGCAAAGGAGATATATAGTAAAATATTGCCGGTAATGAAATGTCCAGACACATGACAAATGACAGGGTACGAGTGTGAAAAATGATGTGTACTGCGGAGCCATCAGCAAGCAATTGAAAATGCCTTTTATACGAGAAGGTCAAGATAGTTTTAAGATCTGTACTTACTGGCAAAATTGATTGCAGTGGTGTGTGCAGGGAGAAATATTCTGTTATCTCCTATCTCAGACAGAAAGTGGGAAGAGGAAACACCAAAAACTGGAAAATATGTGTGGTATCTGCAAAACGTCAGATATGTAACTCGCTGAGCAGCTGAAGAATGGAGTGGGAGGTTTGTGCTGGCGTCCTGCACAACCCTACTCACTTCCCCTAAATTCTTCCTGTCTTTCATCATATAGGACCTGGATGCGGGGCCTCTTCTCTGTGACGTGCCTGGGAATTCCAAACTGTCACTGGTGGTCCTCCTGCCCTGAAACTGAAAATAGATGCCACGCAGAGGGCCTAAAGAAGGGCTTTCTGTGGGCCAAGTTGACAGTCTAAGGCAGGCCTGGTCTGAGCAGATGATGGCAGGGACCTTGTTGCCAGAGTGATTATTTCTCTGGTTTAATGCCTGTTCCTTTGGGAGAGCAGATTAGGTACATGAAGTCTTGAGTCTTTACTCACTGGCCATCAGGAGATATTTGGCCCACTCTTATTGCCAGTGTCAGCCACGGCCATGAGGAACAAATGCTGTGTAATCTGTGCACTCACACATCTGGTTTCTACTCTTTTAGAAGTGCTTTTTAAACTTTAAGTACCTTCAAATTTTTTAAAGTTTTTTCAAGAAGATTAAAGATAGGCATAAGGAAACTTTTAAAAAAGTCATAGTTCTAAACCCATTGAGTAAATATTACTGTGTTTGGGGTAGAAGCCACAGTGTGGGGAGCTTCAGTTCTCCTCCCACTCCTACGACCCCTTGGTGCTCTGGTCAAAGCCTCTGCTTCACACTCCAGCACAAGCCAAACCTACGCTGCCTCTGACTCTGGAGACCACCCATCTCTCAGGGTATCGGATATTTTCACGCAAGCGCTGGGAGAGTCAGTTCTCAGTCCCTCCCTGATGCATGATCACAGTCAAGCAGGGGTGCTGAGGAAAGTCTGCATCTCATGGCCAGGTTTCCTGCTTTCAGTTTCTCTTCCTCATAGACAGAGAAAAAAAATATAAAAACCTGAAAATATTCCATGACAGCTTTATAGGTATGAAAGGTAAACCCGGAACAATAAAAAGAGCACATTAAAAGTTTATAGAAGAATAAACTGAAATAAAAGGGAACACACACATATTTAAATATATAATTTAGTAAGATTTCCCTGAAACAAAAGAATACTTCAATCCATACACTTAAAGTAATATAAATGCAAGAATACAGGAGAGTTGTTCTCATCTGTTCTAAAGGAATTTGACAACAAAATTTAACCAATCAAGAAATAACTAAGAAAGGCACAACAACAACAACAACAAAAAAGAACAATGACAACACAAACTACTCTTTCTAATGAACAGAGAATTAGTAGTATAATTACCTATCTTGCATACTTATACATACATAGTTATATGTGTTTTAAGTACTTTCCTTTTCCTTATTACAATATTTATTGTACATTTTGGATCTTATTACTCTTTCAGTTTTTTTTAATTATTATTTATTTTTTACACTGGGGAAACATGAGTGTCTGATTTTTTTATGGCTAGATTTCACAATTTGAACAACTACTTCTAAGATAGCAATATGTAATATATTAACTAGTATTGACATTTTACTGGTTTTTTTTTTTTTTGAAATTCTGTATTACTTCTACCTTTTTTTCTGTTTTGTTTTTTTATAATAAGAAAAAGAAGAAAGTGGTAATTATTGAGTTTATTAGCCATAGGACAAAGGCTGAAACAAATGTTATAATTAGAAGTTCAGATCCCAATGTAAACACTATAATCTTCTGTAATTAGAAATAGGCCAAAATTAGAAGAACGATATGATCAGAACAATATTCTGATCTCTTTAAAAGTCAATAAAGACAAGAATATGCTTAATAACACAGAGGTAAACACAGTGTTTTTAGATATATGAAAAGAGAGAGTCTAAAATAATGTAACACAAAAGTAAATCAGTCCTAGCGATCAATGCAACTAGGCCACACTCAGTGACATAAAAACACTTAATCACAGAGCAAATTTCTATACTAAAACAAAATGGGAAAATAGTACCAGGTGAATGCTGACAAAAGAAAGGTAGTGTGCCCAGCCAGACTGGGACAAGACATCACCGTGAAAGAAGAGAAAGTGGCAACGAGCGTGTTTCACCCACTGCCACTATCCTCAGGTTGCTTCGCTGGAAAATTCTGAGAGTAGGAAGCAAGATGACTAAAATTCATTATGTACAGTATTGCCGTCCCTTAGAATAAGGGAAGAGCCTAACACTGAAGCACGTTTACTGATGTTCACAAAATGTGTCTCCGTGGGGCCACAAGAGAAGTGACACGGAGGAGGCGCAGTAGGCAGGGGAGAAGGGCATGTGGGGGGAACTCCCCCCGGGGCATCTTTCCCACAGACAGGAGAACAAATGCATTTTGCCAGGGCGCACGGTCCCTGCACACACGCTAAAGGAAGTCACCCTCCCGCAAACCGCCTGAAGCACTGCATCCCGTGTAGCTGGCAGGGGTCAGCCGGGGATTAGGGGTGAGGGGCAGGGTGGCAAACCCCCTAGCACCGCTCAGGGATGGTAACGCAGAGCCCCGCGGGACAATCAACCCCAGGAGCACAGAGGACACGTCCTCATAGGCAGGGGTGTTGTTGGGAGTTAGAACTTGTATGCAGGATGGTCAACTGTATGGAACAGCACTTCATCACTTAGGGTTCGCCAGAGGGCCAGAACCGGCAGGAAGTACAGGTGCAGTGACACGCGGGGAGCCGCAGGCAGCTCGCAAGATCAGAAGCCAGAGTCCACACTGGCCGGCCACGCACTGGACAGCCGCAAGACCCAGGCGGGGCCCAACTCAAGAAACCAGGAGCTACGGAACAACAGGGAGCGAGGGAGCGGCACCTGGCCTTGGCTGAGGCCCGAGGCTCCCTGGGCAGCTGCCGGTAGGAGTTCGTGTTGAAAGCCTGAAGAAGCTGCAGACTGGGTCCAAAGGCAAGGACAACATGGACAGCTTTTCAGAAATGGCCATTCTCCCTTCCTTCCCGCCTTAGTCCATCAGGCTACAAGCCCACTGGACAAAGACAACTGCATCTGGGGTGGGCCTTTGCCTCAGTTGGCTGGACTACCTGCCAGTCATCCACAGACACGGAACTGTTTGTCATTTCCTAAGTCATTCAAACTGATGCATTAGGAGAAGCAGTAGCAGCCATAAACTGGGTGACTTACAAACAACAGACATTTGTTTGTCGTAGTTCGAGAGGCTGGCAGTCTGAGGTCTGGTGTGGCCAGGTTTCAATGAGAGCTTTTTACTCGGTTCAGAGACAGCGTCTTGCTGTGTCTTCCCGCAGCAGGGGAGGCCAGAGAGCTCTTTGGTTTTCTTGGGTCACATCCCATTTATGAGGCTCCAGCCTCATGCCCCAATTATCTACCATAGCTCCCTCCCGCAAATGCCCTCATATTGGGATAGGAGGCAACATAAGAATTTTAAGGGAACACTAATATTCAATCTATGGCATTCCACCCCATCTCTGCCAAATGCAGGTCCTTCTCACATGCAAAATGCATATATTCCACCTCACTAGCCCCAGTATTGCCTTAAAAGTCTAATGTCTAATGTCTCATCTAAATAACTCTAAATCAAATATGGGTACGACTCAAGGTATTGTTCATGTGGAGGCAAATTCCCCTAAACTAGGGTCCTGTAAAATCAAACACACTGTGCTTCCAAAACACAATGCTGAGACACACTTAGGACAGAAATTTCCATTTAATGGGAGAGAAATAGAAGAGAAAGAACGATAGGTCCATAGAAGGCCCTAACCCAACAGGGTAAATTCCCACTGGACCTCAGAAGGGGACATTTTTGAGATGCTCCGCTCTCCAGATGCAGACAGAGGTCCCACGGCAGAGCCCACTGGGGTGAGGTGCGCTCAGGCAGCTCCACCTGGCAGGGGCTGCACCTCTGAGCTCTATGTGGCAGTCTTGCCCCTTGGCCCTGGGCAGAACCCACTGTTGAAAGCAAGACATGGCTTCCCCTTTGCAAACAAGGCATCTGTGACAATCCCTGAACTGCCCACAGAGTCGTTCTTCCCGCACCTTAAGAATAGCATGTTCTCACCCAAACAAGCTCTGTGCATTCTCTAAGTCCGGCAGCCTTCCTCCATTCCTTCCACCTTCCCTCTTCAGTTCCAAACGGTGGCTTTCCTGCTGGGGTGCCTAAGCCCAGTGTTCTCTGTTGCACTGATCTGGCTGCTATCACAAAGTACCACGGACCCAAGACTTATATGCAACAGAGATTTATTTCTCTTGGTTTGAAGGCTGGATGTTCCAGATTAAGGTGCCCACAGGCTGCACAGCGCTCAATGAGGGCTCATTTCCTGGTTCATAGATCCCCAACTTCCTGTGTTTTCTCAAGTGGCAGAGTGACCAGGGAATTCTTTGGGGTCTCATTGATAAGGACACGAATCCTATTCATGAAGCTCTGCCCTCATGACAAAATCACCTCCCATAGCCCTATTTCTAAGTATCATCACATGGGAGGTGAAGTCCCACATATAAGTGGTTACAGGTAACTATTTATTTGATAGCATAACTAAGTATGTAATTTAAGATTTTTTGTTAAACACTAGATACATAACTAGATTTGCTTTTCCAGGATGAACATCACTGATGTCATAGCTCTCATTTAGAATCCTTCATTACCCTCACGCATTAGCTAAGTATGATGCAAGGAGCCCTGGAGTGTGGACGATGCTGGTTTTCGAGGGGAACTCTGAGCCAAGCCACTGTGGGAGCAGTGACTTCCTGCCCCTAGGACTGCAGGGGTTTCATCTGTGCGCTGGTAGCCTTGAGAAGGGCCATCAGCCAGCTCCAAGGACCACTCCTCATGCTGCTAGGATGAGCTGGGATTTCTGCTCCATTAGGAGCAAGCAGCCAGGACACCTGGGGTGCACAGGAACTGTGTGTGTGTGTGTGTGTGTGTGTGTGTGTAAGGTATGTCTTGCGGTATTCTCCTGATTTGAGCAGGTGAGAATGTTAAGTCTGTGCAGGAGAAATCTTTAGACTTTCAATTAAAGGAATGGCATTGTACGTGGGCTGCCGGAGTTGGTCATGCCACACACCCTGACTTAGGGAAATCTATTCTGTGGGTTGAATTGAATCAAGGCTGTTGCTGCCTCTCAGCTTAGCAACATATGGAAAGATCAGCACCTTAATGGGTTTTCCAAGCATCTCAGAAACTACTTTTATATGAATTTCATGGCTTTTTTTCCTTTTCCATCTCATGCCCTTTCTCTTTCTTTAAATTCCTTATATTTTCCAAGCCAGTACAAAGGGTCACTGTTCTGGAATGATTATTCCAGCCGTCTTCTTCCTTTCAGGCCAGCAATACAAAACTGCACCAACTTATTCTCATTTCACAACCACTGCACAAAAGCAGGAAACTCCTGCACATGTAGTTACTTCAGGTGAAGGAAAATTAAAGAAGAGAGAAAGCTGTGTGTGATCTGGTCCCATTACTGCTTTACCATGGGTTAAGCAGCAGAAGAGTGATCACAGCACAACTTTTAAATTATTGACTAGCTGATTATAAAGATTTAATTTTCCTTCCTATACTTGGCCTTACAGGAGGACATATTTTTAAAAAATAGAAAGTTTAAAAAAAAATCTCTACTAGGTTGTGATTATTAACTCACTGGAAGATAGGAAGAATGGAAAAAGTAATGGCAGTTTTAGTGTTTTTATGAAGCTATTGTTTGATCGCTTTCTCCCGGCTTCTCCCTTCACCCCCTGGCTCTCAGCTCCCAGTGAGAGAACCACTGTTTCCATCTCAAGCGGAATAGCAGGGCAGTTGTGCATCCCTCACTGAGCGCCAACTCCAGAAGGGAAATTCTCGTGTTCTGTCACATGATGCCAGTGACTGTCCCTCCTGTCCCCAAAGACCTGGAGGGATTCCAGCTTTGCAGGTGAGTTCCTTGTGGGGTGAAGGCACCCAAAGACTCTAGCGCCTCCCATGGCTCTGTGGACGGAGCCCACAGAGTCTCCACTGTGGTCCATCACGGACTGTACAAAACCCAAACGTTTTCCCAGATTTTTTTCCAAACAAGTTTGCAAACACTCCCTGGCTCTTTCACCAATAAGTTCAATAAGTTGTAAACCTGAAAGTAGTTGCTCTAAACTATTGATTATTTTCAAACGATCAACTTAATCCTGGACAGTGGGTCACTAATTCATCTTTCTTTCCTATAGAAACTGTCACAGAAATATGCAAACAAATAATGCAGGGAAAAATTATAAAAGTGTTTGCATTTATTAAACATAAATATAAAGCCCAAACAGAACTCCTTTTTCCTTCCCACACTGACCCTTTCCCTGCTTAGTGTTGACATTAAACTATTTGTTCAGACAAAACACCAAGGAGCTTCGCGCTCACATCTAATTCCATTAGCCAACTCTGCTGCTGACTTTACTTTCAAAAAAAAGTCCCTCAAGTATCCAGTCCTCACCACACCACTTTCCCTGCCCCCTCCATACCATGGATGTGTCTTCTGCACCACAGCGATTGCCTCCCCTGCTTACTCTGCCCCGGCTCTACTCATTTTAGAGGCTGAATGATTATGTCCCTCCACCTAGGAACTAAAATACATGTTAAATAATGTATTCCAGTGCCCCAGTCTCCTGAAATTTCCTTGTACCTTCAGCCATTCACTTCTCCTGCTAATCTTTGTCTTTGACCCCATGAGTCGCCTAGTCCCTTAGGGATCGCTGTTCTTCCTAACAAGTCTACAGTCCATGACACATCACTGCCATTTTTAGTTGGACTGGAGATTGCTGGCAGGAGGACGAGGTGCTATTCAGTCAACACAGCCATCCTCCTCCTTTCCTTGGCAGCTGAGCAATACTGGTGGAAACCATCCGATTGCCTTGACTGGGGCCACTGCAGAGACAGGCTTTCAGCTGGGAAAGACTGACTTTGAAGGTGTCTCTGGAAGATCAATTCTCCAGAGCCAGTATTGTGAACATCAGCATTTCGTTCAAACCACCTTCACTTTGGTTTTTCTCACTGTCCAACAGGTAACTTTGTCTCCTTCACAAAGAAATTATCATAAAAGAGATCAAAGAATGGATGTATTTAATCTACTCAATGTGCATTCCTAAGCATCTGCCTTTTCCTGGCCTGTTCTATGCTCGGACCATATCCCTGAGCCAGTGAGCCACATCCCCATGGATATATTCACCTTCCAATGTCACCCAAAACAGATCAGAAGATGCTTACCAGTGTACTGACGCCAGCTTCCTGCCAGGGGCTTCTCTACATAAAAGAAATACATCAGTGAAAAGAAAACCTACAGGAACCTTTCATTTAACTTTCATTTTAGTGAGGAGTCAGAGAGAAGAATAAAGTCAGAAACCTGTGTCTGTTGTGTTTATGTGATATATGCTCATGCTGGACTGTGTAGATACACAGCACCAAGGAACAGACCAGAAAGACAGGAAGTGGAAAGGAAAACAGAAAGTGGTAAAGCACTGAAGGCTGAGTCAGTATGGTTACCTTTCATTTAACTTAAGTAGCTTTCAGAAAACACATACAGCTTATAAAAATGGAAATGAGACAATGAAATGCCGGGTTCTGTACCCATAAAGATATTGATTAATAAATATCTTTTCTTCTCTGCCTGAGACCAAGGTTGATCATGGAAAGTGATGTCCAAAGGTTCCACCAAGCATATCTAAACTGCCACCCACAGAACACCTGCTCCCTTTTAAAAAAAAAGTCACAACAAATATAAAAAAGGAGGCTTTGTTAACTATCTCATATATTTAATATTTGGTCCCAAACAAATTCTTCTCTCATGGTGGCCCAGGGAAGCCAAAAGCAGGGGCATGCTTGTACATCTGGACTCTAAATTGTCAGGGTAAGAAACCTTACCGAAGTCTTAGGTCTCCATAAATCCAATGGTCCCTAAATTAGTGTTGTCCTCACATACATTCCCGCAGCCTCCCTCTGTGTGGCCATCTGCAGCTCTTTCCCCAGCTCTCCACACCACCGTGAAAGAACAAAGCCATCTGCTCTTTGTGAGCACACAGAGATGCTGTACAGACAGATTTCCATGAATTCCTAACACAGAACGAAGAAAACAGAAAGCAATGGGCATCATATGTCTCTCTCAACACCCACTCGCCACTCTCTCACTAAATGTTCGGAGCATATGGCTATTTGTTGCTCTGTTGCCTTGCACTAAAACCAGACTTTACCTCTAATTTAACATTTCTGAATTTAAAAAACTGTTATTTCCAGAAGACTTATCTGCCTATAATGGAGTCATATAGTAGAGGTCCACGGAGCTTTGGCTGTGGGGACGCCGCGTAGCCTTCTCCCAGTGCGCCCATTTCCCCGGGAACTACTCTTTCCTGGGCACTCAGCAGGCAGCCTGGGGCGGAGCTAACTCAGCCAGGACTGCAGACCCTGCAGCCACCACCCACAGGCAGTATGTGAAGAAGCAGTGTGGTCACCTGGCTGCCACAATTCCAGGAGGTCTTGTGGGGGGCTGCTGGGAAAAGAAGACTGCCCTCTTCTAGCCAAACGGTGAGGAGAGGGGAAACTGAAGTTCTCTCGCATGTCTGGAGTGATAAAGAACGCAACACCTTTAGAAAGCTGAACCTGTACAACCCAGATACTCCACACCTCATATTGTGCCCAGAAGAAATAAAAGGATATGTTCTCACAAAGACACATACACAAATATCTCCACTGTTATTTATAAGAGTCCCCAAATAAAACATTCCAGATATTTCCCTGTTTATAGAGTAAATATCGCATAGATAACCAAAGTGTAGTGAACATAGTCAATGGAAAACACTCATCGACAAACTGAACAAACTATGCAGGTGTGTAAAACAGTGGCTGAGTTATAAAATCATTGTGATCAGTAAAATAATTGGCACAAAACATACATACTGTATGATTCCATTTATTTAAAAATCTATAAAATGCAAATTAAGACAGAAAGCATTGGCTCTTGCCCAAGGCTGGAGTACTGGGAGCTGTTGCTAACCAAGAGGCAAGAAAATCTGTTCAGAGTTAGAGAAAGGTTTATCGGTGATGGCAGTGGAATTAAAGCAGGTACAGCTGTTAACATTCATCAAGCTGTGGATACTATATACACAAGTAAATTATACCTCTACAAAGTAGATTTCAAACATACAAATTAATCCAATAATAAAAACATTTTGTAATCAGTTGTTTTTATTATCACTATGAGACAATTCTCAGTGACCTTTAGTCTCAATTCTAACCAAATTCTCTGATTATGTGCATTCTAAGTAAAAGTTAATTCAGAGAACTCCTAATGATGTATTTGGCTATGAACAATTTAACTGGGAGTGATTTGAGAGTATTTGAGAGTAACGTCCATACCATCTGAGATGGTTCAGGCTCACTTTGAGGATAGTTTGATGTGTGAGGCACTGGTAAGTGTTCAATAATTGGGTCATTAAATGAAAACTTGATTTATTGCCCTAGATGAACTTATTGGTATTATGACACCTTTCAGACTAATTTTAAAGTGTAAGTTGAAAATAAAAGTCAGACTTACTACTAGATGTATTCTTTCTAATTCATGCATAATTTATTTTTCCAGACAAACTGGAATGGAAGTTGTTACTGGTTTCTTATTCCATTGTCATGAAAAAGTCTTTGGTATCTACTTTCACTTCTTTTCCAATAAAATAAATAAATTCTAATTGATAATACTTCTGAACTTTTCTGGATTCAAAACTCTAAGACAGAAGTGGATATGTGACAAGTTCATAACAATAAAGGTGAAATGATCTAAAAAACAAAAGTAGGAAAGGAAAATCAGGTCTTGAACCTCAAGCGGTACTGAAGTCCTCTATCATTATTTACCCCACGGAATCTCCTGATCCTTACAGCAATTTTCCCCACACTTGAAATTGAATCTTGCCTTATAAAGACCTTTTTCTTGGAATCCAATACAACACACATACTTACTAAGAACTTAAGATTAACTATGTTAACTATTAACTCATTAACTATGTTAATCACTTTATATGTACCAACTTATTTATTTTATATAATTCTAGAATTTTAACATCTCCATTTTACAGATGAGAAGCATGAGGCATCAAAAATTTTAAATACCTTATTTATAATCATAAAGCCAATGAGTGGAAACAGAAAACTAAATCCTATGTTTCTTACTTTACAGCTCATTTTAACACTAATACTAACAGTTCTGGTTAATGTAAAGCATTAAATGTTACATACCTTACATTATATGAAGAAACAATTTGTATATCACTTTGATTTCTGTTTAAAATCTCAAAGGTTTCCTGGCAAGAAATTCAGAAGTCCAGTAGGGGAAATTACAATCTGAAAAGAAGGGTTTGGGTTGCTACACTTCTGGGCAAAATGCCTGTCTGCCCCTAACCCACCCTGAGCTGGGAAGCAGTATGTGTATGACTACTGTTGCTCTTCTTCTTATCTCTGTCCACACAGCCAGAGCATGGCAACAATTTATCTTTAAAGTGTCATTAATTTTTAGCATAAAAAACAGATTGATGGCCATCAAGTCAGAATACCATCATTATAATAAAAAGAAACAAAGCCATTCATCTACTTGGTCCAGTTTTTAAAAAAAGAAAGAAAAGGACACTGAGATCAGCCCTTGCTGTCCCCATACCCACCATGAGCGAGGCTCCCATTGCTCCACAGGCAGGAGAGGGGAAACAGGAGGGTAGAGGACTGGGCTTCTGGGTTGCATCACAGGGCTGTGGAAAATTTACCTGTCATGCTTAGTAGCATGATAGCATAATGCCTTGAGCTTAAAATGTTTGTACAGAAAAGAAACACATTTGTGAAATCTTCGTTTCAGTGTGAAACTGTTCTGAGACCTTCATCCAACAGTGAAAAACAGTTTTCCACGTGAGACAGAGGTCTGGTTTGATCATTTACTGGCTAGGGGATCAGGGCTAATCCCTTCTCTTCTCTCAGTTCCAGATGTTCACATACAAACAGTGGTGACATAGAGTCCCTGAACTTGGCAGTCACAAAGCACTCTACAGACATCATCGTGGTTGGATGATTGTAGCTCTCATCTCTGCAGGCTCAGCAGTCCATCTCCTGGTCTTGCAATACATGATGAAACTTTCCAGGGCCCGCCTCACTTCACCCGCGATTTAAATCAATTAGTCCCTCCTAAGATGTGTTTATGAATCTAATGTGGCCTAGTATGTCTGTCTTCCCTGTTTTAGATGGGTTTCTTAAGCACACAGATTTGCTCATACAGTCGCTTGATGTGCTAACCTGTTTACACATTCGTCTGTCCCATTGACCTGAGAACTACTAAAAGCAGGACAGACTCCCAGGCAGTTTCCTACCTTCCTTATCCTAGGGCAGCATTTGTCAGCAAATATTTGTTGGATTAGTGATTCTGCCATGCATGCACATGTTTAACCACTGAACGCACTGTGTTAAACACTCTGCAGGTTACAAGGGATCTGTGCTTATGAGAAAGTCTCTGCCCAGGAAGAGGCTCATGCCTGCTTCCTACCAGCACCAGTTACTGTCAGAGCTCCAGCCACAGTGCACGCTGCTCAAAGCCGTGACTGCTGCTTCCACGCACAACTGTCCATCTCAGCTCTGAACTTTCCTGACATTGAGAGCAAGGTTTTTGTTTTTCTAATTTATTTCAGTTTCAGGCATCAACTAGAAAAATAACCCTAAAATGGTCTAAACACTACATCCAGTGAAATATTTTAGCACTGACACTTTTAAGACTAGCAAACTGAGAAAATAATGTCACAAGACAATAAGGAAAAAATATGCACTGGCACAGGGAATCAGAGAGGTTTTTCTGTTAGAACCATCTCCAGCATCTCCCTGAAACTTGCCCCTTTCTTGTAGTATACCACAGGGAGCTCAGAGGCCCTGTTCCAGGTTAGAGGATTCCAACCATTTTAAAGATTTTATGCTACTACAGAAAAGGAATCATTAGCTTCCCCTGGAACTATAAAGAGCTCACCTACCTTTTACCCAAAGACTTCTTCCAGCAACCTTCTGGGATAATTTTTAACCAGCAGCAATACATAAGCCCATCTGCATCAATAAACATAAAGTTATCAAAAAGACTTCTTTGAAAATCTTTGTGCTCCACGGTAAAATGATTGTGAACCAGAATCACTGCTTTGCAAGTTAAATATGACATGGATTTCTGGAAGTTGATAATCCTATGAATGACTAGTACTTATTTATAATTGTTCATGTGTCACTGATGAAAATTTTTTCTTTAATGTGCTTTAGATCCAGACTTGTAGGTTCTAGAATAAATAATTTACCCCTTGACTAATCAAGTAGGTGTCCTCTTGTAGTATTCTGAAACTTTTCACATTTTTAATTTTGTAAAATGTGGGCCTATTTTTGCATTATTTTTTTCAATATGTTTGCAATCATTGCCATGTCCTTAGATGTAGTTTATACAAGTGTCTGCTTTCTGCTTTGGAGAAAGTCACTAAAAGTAGTAGAAATGCATAACTTCCGTGGTTGACAAGCTTAGGTTGGCCTTCTAGTGTCTAAACTAAAAATACTTTTCATCTCTGAGTAACTGACCAGCTTTCTCTGAGTGCTGATGTTCTTTTCCTTGATGATACCTTTAAATTCTTAGCAGTACAGGAGATGTGTGTATAAAGTGTCACTGGAGTTAATATCCTCTTGAAAACAGAGATGCATTTAACTTATTCATTTAGCACATTCACAGCCTACAGGAGTATGTGTAGACAATCCCCAAACAGTAATTGTTGAATAAATGCACAGTTCAGAGCAGAGATTAATTGGTGTTCTAATTTCTCCTCCTGGCCTACCTTGAGTTACACTCTCCTTGGCAAAGCTTTACCCTTCTCCTTTGAAGATCGCTGTCATATGGATATAGAAGCAAAACAAATGGTGACTTGTTCTTTCTGCCTTTTAACATTATAATACCTAGTTCGAGAGGATCCTGCCTGTGATTCTTTTGTATATGTATCACATTTTCCACTCTGTCTTCCAGAAGACATCTGTACATATGAAGGCTTTAATACATTTTGGTATCTTTTATATATCACCAACACCCTTGTGTTTTAACTGCTGTGTCTAACTGTGCCACCTGACTTAATGTCTCAACTCTTATCACAGCAGTCGCTATTGCTCTTCTCTCATTGTCTCCTCTCTGTTTTCATTCATGCACCAATCATCCTGCTACAATAGTCTCATGGCTTCCCTGAGGGATTAATACCATGATAACGTAGGTCTCAGTGGAATTCTTTCCAAAATGATCAAAGGACACTGGGCCAGGTCAGCTAAAGTAACAGGAACATGAAGGTTCTAAGACTGGCCCTGGAATTGGGTGAAGTGATTGGAAATCCGCTCTATAATTTTCCTTACAGTACAGTCAAGCTTGAGTCCAGTTTGGTGGGAAAAATATGGGGCAGTGTTAGCTCTGACTCCAGGATGATATTTGAAGCAGGTGGACAGAAGCGAACCCTAGAGTCTCAGTCCTTGGTAACTAGTACTGACCACAGTGGGAGAGCAGGAATAAGGCCACATTTCTGAAACTTTTCTGCTCAATTCAGTTCAGTAAACAAAGGCCTCGGCTCTATTTTCAAGAGGAATCCAGAGCTCCACTGACCAAGTGTCAGTACCACCTGTGTAAAAGAGATACCTCCTTCTACTCTATTCCAAGTTCACCTTGATATGTGGATGTTTCAAGAAATAAATACAAGTTTCTGTTACTGTATCCTGAGGCTTGGTGGACACTTTCGACACTGTTTTCCATACACTTGCATGACTCCCATAATTTACTGGATCCAGGTTCATAGGTGGAATGCATTTCTCGAACTCAAATTTCAACTTAAAATGGTGATCATCTTAATTATTTTAGTAAGGATAAAGTACATATAATGCATTAATTGACATACTGGATAGACCAGCTGCTGTCATAAGCAACTTGCAAATCACCTGTGATTAAACCAGAAAATGGTGTATTTCTTTCTGTATCTCAAAGTCAGTAGATGGAGGCTTCTGTCCTGGGCATTCCTACAGGAGCCAGGCCACAGGGAACCACAGGCCTGCCACAGAGAACCACGTGGCTACCACAAGGCTTGGAGTCCTCCCCCTCCTTTGGGCGGATGGATGCGTGCTTGCAGCCACCCAGTACACACACACACACACACACACACACACATACACTATTCCTTATATTCCAGGCAGGAGAACTTATCATACAGTCCCATTGGCGGAAGGATGAGAAGGTCACTTTGTGGTGAGTCAAGAAAAATGGAAACCTCGGTATGAATGAAAACACCAGCCAGCGCGGGGCGTGGTGGCGCACGCCTTTAATCCCAGCACTCGGGAGGCCGAGGTAGGCGGAGCGTTGTGAGTTCGAGGCCGGCTTGGGCTACAACGCAAGCACAAGGCCGACCTGAGCTACATAGTGCGACCCTGCCTCAAACACTAGGACCGGGAGTTTGGCTGAGTGGCTTAAGCACCTGTTTGGCAGGTGTGAGGTTGTGAGTTCAATCCCCGGTGTTGCAAAAAAAAAAAAAAAAAGAGAAAGAAAGAAAAAGAAAGAAAACACCAGCCAGCTTCTGCTGCAATGGAATGCCACCCTTCAATATCACAAACTATTAGTTACTGACCAGACAACTCCTATCAGTGACCCAAAACATCCTCTCTTTTCTATATTTTTTGTTGCCCACTCAGTCATTTGTTTCTTTCCCTTTCAAATCGAAAAGGATATAAAACAAAATCTTAGCTAGAAGGCTTTTGTGTTCCTACTTCAACTTTGAAATCATTAAATTTATCCCTAGTGTCTTCAGAGATCTCAGTTATATCAAGTTTTATGTATTAGGTCAAGTAAGGAGTGAGGGATGGCTTAGGATTGTTTAACATTTCCCTCCATCATCTCTTCAATGTGGTAAAATGCATTACTTCAGGCAAATCCATGTCAAATAATATCTGCTTCTGAAAATTTACATGAGGAAATCATGCCTCTAAAATCTTTTCAATGTCAGGCTTAGAATTTCCTGAATTATTCTCTGGGACCTGGGATCTTAGTTCTTTCATAAGAAACAAGCCTTCTTTCACTTTCCAAGACAACTGCTTTATACCTGTAAGGCGATGTGCTTTGGAACAGACCTATGTGGGCTTCAATTTGAACCTAGTACTTACTAGTCACAACTCATTGTCTAGGTTACTTTAAACTCTCTGAATCCCAACAGCTTCATCAGTAAAATGAAGAAAAATCCCCTCCGTGATGTTCTGGGTTGGTTTAACAGGAACTGGGAGCAGTCAAGGGGCAATGTGTACTCTCCCATTCTCCTTTGGCCAGCTTTCTCCTGTGAGCAACTGAATTCCAATTTCAAGTACCCCTGAGCTTTCTGACTTTACTCTTCCCTCCAGTCAGTGACTCAAAATGTTGTGTTGAAATCTTTCACCTTCCACAGCGAAACCTGTTCTACCAATCATTTACAATATTTGCCTTCACTCCAAGAAAATATGTGGAACATACTAAGGAAGTCATGATTCTCAGTTACACTGCGTCTCAGTTTTCCTGAGTTTGCTGAAATCCTCTATGTAAATGTAGTAAACCAATGGCTATTTCTGAACAGTTAGTGAATTGTTGTGCTCGCTTTGGCAGCACATATACTAAAATTGGAACGATACAGTTAGTGAATTGTAAGAACTTTTAACTGGCTTTTTCTTTATAATTACTTTGGCTAACTTTATCTAATATCATTATTTTGATAAATCTTTAATATCTAAGATACTGTGTCCTTTAGTAATCATGAAAGCATGATCAACTTTTTTCATGCTGTTAAAAAGTTATAGTACATGATGGCTAGTGTACAAAATACCTACTTGTTTATTGCAGAATAATCATGAGATCCAAACTCAAATTTACAATGTGTGCTTCACTGAATATAACCCTAATTGAAACATTAGAATGCATTTTGTCTCCCTCTATATTTTTATGCCTGAAAAGGAAACGTTTAAAATCCCATGGGAATCATGTTACAGTCATATTGCACAGTAAAAGGCCTGGCTCAGTTGCTAATTTAGCAAGCATTTGTTTATCTTCTTTTGAATTATGTTTATATTATCCAAATGTGTACAATAAAGGACTTTAATTATGTGAATACTAATTTTAACATAATTTTTAACACTTAAGAACTCAAATGTTAGTAATGTATTCACATTTATTTTACATTGACATTATTTGCCCAATTTTTAAAGTATGTATTTTGTGTCAGTCCTGACTTTCCATGTGTGTTTTCTGATTTACACTTGGAGTTGAAAGTACTGGCTTAGTATCTAGCTGACTTTTCATTATTTTTACTCAATATTATTAAAGGAGGAAAACAAGCTAGAGAAATACTCACAATAATCTCCTCCATGAATTAAAATTTGCAGAGCCAAAGCTGGGAGAATTGGGGGTGCACCTGCCACACTTCCTGTTCCTGTCTTCCAGGCAGAGAACAAGCCCCTCCTGAATGAAGGAAAATAAGATGAGCGTTGTGTTTGAGGAATAACCAAATTTTTCAGTCTTCTGGAAAGTTAGAGCCAGCTTCAAACACACACTTGTGTTCTGTTATCTCTGAGATGGCCAAGAGTACAAGACAAATGTTCTGAGCTTCTCCAAGGCTGGGGAATCAGGGCTGAGGTGCTGTTTCTTGGTTCAGAGCTCTAGAGAGGTTCCCTCACTCATAAACACAATCAGGGAGCCCCATAGAACACAGCACCCTGGCCCAGCACTGTCAGTCTCCATTTTTAATTCCCTTCCAAATTAATTTTTACGACTTCTCAGGGTTTTTTAATTCTCTACATAGATCATGAAATTTTGATTAAACATTTAATGAGGTTCTTTGGATTGATCGTTTTATTTCCCAAGTCCCTCCATGTCACTGTGTCTATCCCACTTAGTGCCCCATCTCAAATAAACTACTAAAAGAAACTCCCCCTTCCTAGTTCTACAATATGCAGTCTTCTTCATTGAAGCCACCATCAGAACAGCATATTTTAAAATGTGCTGCTTCATCCATTGCTGAGAGACTGTTTTGTGAGAGACACAATGCAAATGATGAAAAAGACAGAGATGAATGAAAATATTGATTTCTTCTCTCAAATAGATCACAGGACAGTTGAAGATGCTGAAAACTTACAGTGTCCAAGTGAGATAAAAACAAATTGTCATGAAATATTTGCTACATTAATGCATTTTTTCCAGAATAGTGTGAACTTACATAGATTGAATTTAAAAAAGCTAACACTTTCCTTTCAGTGGAAATAAAATTATCCAGTACTTGATCTGACTTACTGGACCTGGCCCTTCTCATAATATGCAACATATCACATAAACATACTATTTTTCCACAGTATCCATGGGCAACTGTTTCTAGGATACAATCTCCACCCTGTGAAAACCCAATGCTAAGATGCTCAAGTCCCTATATCCATTGGATAATGTTTGCATATAGCCTACAAGACCCTTTGCTATGCTTTAAGTCATCTCTAGATTACTTATAATGTCCAATACAAATGCCATGCAAATAGTTCTCATGTTATAGGCAATGACAAGGGAAAAACCCAAACATGTTCAGTACAGAGGAAACTTTTTACTGAGTATTTTTGATCCTCAGAAGTTAATCAAAGTTAATTAAATCTGCAATTGCAGAATTCTTGCATATAGAGGTCTAACTATACACACAAAGTAAATCTTGTTTATACCTTTATTATGGTGAATGTTCCTGGTATTCAAATTTACAAGCATAGAATACATTTTGTAATGCTTGAATTAGTGTAAGATTATTATGCAAAGGAAAATTAAAGAATTTGTGATGTAGAAAAAATTTTGTTGGCTCATTAGAAAGAATAAACAAGATGTAGAAGGTAAAGTATAACTTGATGGTAGAAGTATACTGATTTAGTTCAAGAAAATGATGCAAAAAATGGAAAGAGATTTATTTGTGATGCACAAAGTGATATGAAAGAGAATTATTTATTTGTGATGCCTACAATACATCTAAATATGAATTTCTCAAAGGGTATTATGCATGTAAATTGGAGCTCAGAAAATAGTTTAAGCAAGTTAGTTAAATGGCTGTTTTTCTCTGAGGTTTGTACTAAACTTTTTTATAAATTCAGAAGTCTGGTATTAGGCCAAAAATAACTCTTCAATAACCTATGCTCTATTAATTTTCTTAGGCCAAATTCATTTCTGATAAATCAAATAAATTTAGTGATACAATTCAAATAGTCTAGTATATGAGAAAGATTTCTGTGGAGAAAGTCAAATAGTTCAATATTAAAAGCTAATTGATGTTTGCTTGACAAGTAAGCCAAATCCTTAAATTTTCTCCACTTCAGTTTTTCCATTTATAAAGTATTTATAACAATATTTATTTTACCAAGTTATCAAAATTTCCAGTAAAATAAAAAATGAGAAAAAAACTAAGTAACAATGTCCACAAGATATGCACTTTAAATTGAAATAAAGATCTATTATTTAAAGACATAAGCAATATGATATGAAAATAAAGATATAAAAGATATGATATGCAAATAGTAAGCATGTAAAAACTGAAGTAACTGTGTAAACATTAGACAATGTAAATTCAAGAGAAGTTTATGTTAGATAAATAAATAAGAGTTCTGCACAATGATAAAATGATCAATTCTTCACAAAGACATTACACTCCTATGTAAATGCAGAAAAATTGAAGATAAAGAGAAAAATATAGATAAGTTCACAATCACATGTGATGATTTTAATACTCAATGATCATCAACTAAAATGATTTAAAACATCCCATTATAAAGTGATAAAATATTTATGAGAAAAATATGAGTGATTAGAACAATATAGACGAACCAGTCATAGGTTGAAAAATCAACTGCTGTAGTAAGAATTCTTTCTCTTACCTGTAGATTCAACTCATTTTCGACTGATAGTCTAATAGATTATTTTGTAAAAATTCAAAAATCAATTCATTCAGAATGCAAAGGATCTTAAATTGCCAAAGCAGTTTTAAAAACAAGAAGCAAGTTTTGCTACCTCATTTCAGGACTTTCCATCAACCTATATTAATCATACTGACATAAAAAACAAAGTGATCAGTGGACGAGAGCTGTTTGCAGCAGCTCCGGTGATGGGAAATGAAGGGGCTCCACTGGGGCTGGGGTCATCTGGAGTTTCTCGTTTGTAAGTCTGGAAGTGACTCATGGATGTACACCGGGCTTCATCAGCTGCAGCTGTCCACTGTACACTGCATGTGACCAATTCATAGTCTTTCCTGGTTCCACTGTGGAGGTTGCAGAAGTTCACACGCCCAAGAAGGAGGAAGTGGAGTTTGCAGGTTCCTAAGGTGTAGGCTGAGAAACCAGATCAGTGTGTCTTCTGTGTTATGGGATTGGTCACAGTCACAGACCCTGAATTCAGTGACAGAGGCTACACACGCTGTGTCATATGAAAGAAATGTAGAAAAATTTCGGGGCCATAATAGAAAGCTGCTAAAGTTCATGCCTTGTCTACAAATTACTTGTATTCCTTTCCTGTCTATTGTAATCCCAATTACTGAGTATGGTAATCCAAGTATTGTAGTCCCTTTTTCAGTCTTTCTCACAATCCACGAAGTTGCATTTATAATCCCATTGAGACATTGTTGGAATCCCGTCAAGTTAATTCCAATCTAGCACCTCCAATGAAACCCATGGCGAGAGTATAGACTCCAAGACATACTCAAAGTCAAGGGCAGCCAAGGGGTCCTGAGTCCAATCCTCATGAGGATGTGCAGACAAAGGCCCTGATCCAAGGCCTCTCCCAGAATTTATTACCTTGTGAAGAAGGGGGTGGCTCGAGGATGAGTGACAGTGAAGATGGCAGGAACTACGTGAGTAACTTGAGCTGGCTAGCCAGGTAGTACGAAAGGTATCTCTGCAAAATGCAGAGTTAAAGATATGCAGAGGGATCAACTTGCACAACCCAATCAAGGTAGCAACTGAATCATTTTTGGAGGCTGATGCTTCAGTTTCTGATATGTAAATTTGTGCCCTGGGAACTCACAGCCTCTTTCTCGAGGCTCATACCCAGTTGACATTCCTGGAGCTCACTGGCTCTGCCATCCCACTGTGCTTTATATATTTTCCAGAGGTGGCTTTAGAGATCACACACCAATATCTCAGCTAGCCTTATTTGCAATGCTTAGAGCCAATTGAAGAGAGAGGGAAATACCATTGTCACCTCTGTACATATCAGTATAAGGAAATAAGTCTCAATATAATCAAAGTTGCAGGAATTGTTCTGCATTCTAGGGAAGTCACTCAAATTGTCTCCCACACTGTCTAAAATATTCTCATTCCCCTCAAGAACCACTGAATGAATATCACAAAAAGGACATGAAGTTCAGTTTCACAGTCCCAAGTCTTGTCATCTGAATCATTCCCCTGTACACACCAGGTAGATTGGTGTTAGCGCCTTCTGTACGACTCCTTTCAACATGAAGGTAAGTACTCTAAAGAAACAACTCATGTGGCCCACCAACTTGCCCTGGTGACAAGGCACAAACACCTGCCACAGACACCTTGGAAGGGTCAGGACCAGCCACTGGGGTTCCTGGGCTGAGGCAGTCCTAAAATCCGACTGGAGGCATGTTTGCCTCTTCTGGATTGGGTTCAAACACTGTGTCCTTAAAATGATTCTCAGTAGCTCTTGGCTTCCTACCTTCTGCATATTGAAAGGTTCTGTGATACGGTACCTTCCTGAGTGGGGCTTCCTGAATCTTAACTTAACACCCTGGATTTGGCATTTGTCCTAAAAACTGTCCTTTAATCTGAGACTCTGCCCTGAGTCAAGGAATGAACAGAAGTTTCATTTTCAAATTTTGTCAAGTTCTGGATCTTTAAAACTGGTATTACACATTTAATTCTTTAACTCATCTATCTCTTTGTGCATTTTTTCATAGACAACAAAGATATCCATCACTAGGAGAATGAGCACACAATATGTAACATATTTACACTAGGAATACTATTCCCCAATAAAAGATTATTAATATGTGCAATATTGGCAGTTTTGAAAA